>JARHVA010001113.1:3365000-3385000 GCA_037957365.1 Torreya grandis
TTGAGATGGCCTCTCTACTAGTCTTAGATACTTAATTTAGAGTGTATACTTGTAGAACTATAGGAGATTTTATTAGATTAAAAAATTAGCTCACATAACCCATGAGTTATTAGACTCGATTCTCTAACTATTCTTGGGTCAACTCATCTTGTTAAGAATTTTTTATCATTCTCTCAATAATTTCTCATAGTTTGTGTACATCACTCTCATGAGTAGATATACAAACTGAGATTATCTTATGGATATAATTTTATATATTCATTTAATCCTCATTATTTTCAACATTTTTCTCAATAATTTCTTTGAGATGGGATCCATGTGAATTTGACACTAACCTTGAAGTGGCCTTGGACTTATTTGTATGAAGAGTCTATAGGAGGTTTTCCATAAAATCAAAGTAAGTAAATTCTACATCAACCACATTATTTTTCATTCCAAGTATTGGTTACATCCACTAAAACTTACTATCACTCAAAGAGGCTATTTTTTCTCATGTGTTAGTCAGAATGAATCATGATTTAGGCTACCTTGGTGGTGTAGAATGTGGAAAAATCAAAATTTCAAGATAATTTAAAAGAAGAGGGGAATATAGGGCATGTGGTACATAAATTTTAAAAAATCTTGTAGATAATGGATAATATAATCCTTGATTGGATGAGATATATTTTTATGTGGTGTCATCAATCAATAGAGAGGTATCATCTCCTAAGGAGGAGGATGACTATAGTTTCACTTAATTTTTAGCTTGAAACATTTTCACTATAGAAAAGCCTTGACCATAGGTCTTACTAGGCTACTTGGGTTGAATTGAATTTTATCCACATCCATTACCTCATACAATATTTATGGTATACATATGGTACCAAAGCTACCATGCAAGTTACTTTAGAAACTGATGCAAAATTTTTCCTTGGTAGGGTAGTGATCCTAGTTTTCCTTGAGTTGTTAGTTCTTATGAATTATACAAGTTTATCATTGAACCATTTCATTGATCTTTCCAACATTATCTTAGTTTGAAACTAAATATCCATTGAATCTCATTCAAACTAATTTATCACTAGAAAATGTGAGGCTATGACTCTCTCGATATAAGATGAATCAAGGAATTTACTCCCATCATTTTAAAACTCTTTAAACACCCAAGTGGTAGTGAATACTTTGTTAATTTCAAACTTAGTCAACTGAAATCACACCTATATGTTTTGTCATTTTCCAACCATGGGAGTTTTAATGGAAAACATTAAAATTCTTGTAATCTAATATAGAATATTTTTTAAAATTGAATGAAGTAGCTTCCATATTAATATATGAGATTAGTTGATTCCTCAAATATCTGGCTCCCTAATATTTATTTGATGCATGTAAAATTCTCATGGTAAAGGCATCATTGACCCATCTGAAGTGTTTTCTACTTTATTCTAGGGTTAATTGTAGATGTAACTAGTATACCATGGTTTCTAGACATATGTTGTCCAAGTGGGTGAGAACATATTTTGAGTTGAAGAATAAGTTAAATTCCTTGAATAAAGGATTTTGAGATATTATGCATGCATATATAGAAGTTGTGAAGGTCTTTTGGCACTCTAACTCATATGCAAGGAAGTAGGGGTAATTTTTGTGCATTTTTGAAAGAAAAGAATTGTATTTTTATTGTTTTCTTGGTGGAGAAAGGATTATGCATAGATTTAAAAACTTCTTGGATGTTTTTCAGACATTTTACAATGGCTAGGAACTCAAACTATGCTTTAATTATGCTAAGATAACTCAAATCTCTCTCAAAACTGATTTTAAAGCTTAAAATTACCCTAAAACCAATGTGATATCTTGGTGGAGATGTTGCATGGATTATAATACTTGGTATTAAGGTTTAATAGGGTTATTTACTCACATATCATGGTGTTTAGTATCATAAATAAATCTTGAGTCCTATTGATTCAAAAACTATGAAATTTGATATTAAGGTGGGGGATAATATTTAAAAATGTTTTTTGGTGGTCTCATGTATTTAAAATGCCTTAAGGGAGACAACCACTAATATCACAGGCATGTATATGTAAAAATATTGAAAAGTAGTTCTCGAGAAGCCCAAAAGTACAAGAACTCAAGTTTTATTAATCTAAATGCATTGAAACTTTGTATTTAGGTGTTACAAGGTCATATAAATTAAATATAGTTGTTTTAAACCATTTTAATAAATTAATTAATCAATTTAAGAAGAGATATCGCTCTCTCAAGAACTTCTCAAGCACTAATGGAGTTCACACCTAAAATTTTGAACTAAGTTATCATCAAGAGCCATGAAGGACATTGTGAAAGGAATCAAATTATCTAATATCAAGTATATGTTTATTTATTTAACATTTAATTTACATTTGATAGATCTTAAATCATGCTCATGGAGTTTTTATTAAAAAATAAGAATGTGCACATGGTCAAAAAGTCATCAAATGAAGAGCTGAGGTTGTGCATCATCAATACACCATCATAATTTACATTTAAAATAATACCTTAAAAACTTAATAAGATCATCTCTTAACTCTAAAAAATTCAAGCAGAAGTCAAATCATCAAGGACTTCTCAAAGTGGATTTTCATCATACAAGCTTGTAGGAGTTAGTAGAAGACAAAGTGGAATTTCACCATGCAACTTGATCTTCAACAAAATCAAGCCTCAAACAAGTACTTATAAACCCTAAAAGAAAGTAATAGCACATAGGATAAGCAAGAAGATGTCAATTAAAGTTAGACTTCAGTTATGTTTTAGTTTTTAGCCTTAGTGAGGGCATTGATGACAAGTTTGCATGCTTGTCCCCTCACTAAGGCCTCTTTTTACTATATATACTTGATTTTTATAAGTAATTTAAGATAGATATAGCTATTTTTGGTTTATCCATACCAAATTTCAAACTTTTAAACACCTTATTATGTAATAAAGAAATTGATTTTACCTTCTCATAGGCTAGTTATTATGTGCAATTGATGGATTTTTGATATAAGCTTGTGATAGTTACACCCTATCCCTGATTTATGTCTAAAATTTTGTATATTTATGAATAAACATTTATCTTCTTTAGGTTTTAATTTGTCTCTTAGAGTTTAGGAAATTCATAGTTGTGATGAATGCCATTTGAGTTTCCTAAGACTAGTAGTTATCTTTCTAAATAGTATTATAAACTAAATGTTTTATACAACAAACTTATGCTAAATGTTCATTGGTGAATTGTGAGTTGTGTATGTGTGAGTGATATTTGAGTTCATTTTGTGTCTGTATAATCAAGTTGATGTATTCAATTTTGATAAATTACCCCATAGTTAGTCTTAAAAACATAGGAAGTAGTTGTCTGTGTGTGTCTCTCTCTCTTGTTTCATTATCAAGAATTAGTTTAGGTGATGATCAAGGTGATTAATTAAGGGAGGCAACCCTCTCTAGATGTTTACTTACATTATAGGTCACCCATAACTTTTAAGTGATCCTATTGTGTCAATTATGTGATAAAGTTTGAAGACATTTTGTCAAGGGTGCAACTCAAAATGATAATAGTCATATAGAATGTCTTTGTTACTTATATATTTATGTAATTACAGTGCATCATTTATGATGTTACTCTGATCAATATTTTACTTACCATCACATATAATGCTCATATACATGAACATACAATGATAAAAATCCATAGTTTTCTTGTTACCCATGACCCTATGAAGAAGGGTGACCTACTCTAATAATTTTTATTTAAAATATGACATATAGAGGTTCTTCATGAGTCTTAACGTGACTCTTTTTTGTATTTCAACCACCCATTATTGATGATTGTGAGATGTTTCTTTGGGTTTTTATCCCATAATTCTTGTAAAATTTAACACTCATTTTAAAATTTATTTCCATTTATGGAATGTTTTAGATTCATGTCCATGGGAGTAAAATATATCTTGGCCATCAAGGCACCTCCTTAGTATCTAGACTATAATATTGATCACATACAAAAACTAGATCTAAGCATTGCATGGAGATGGGAAAACCAATTACCTATGGTAAACTATTCATTGACAAGAAGGTAGCCAAAGGAGTCAACTAGTATTCATTCATTATATTTTAGAACTCTTATAGGTTCACATGTATAATTTAAGAGTCACCAATCTTTGGGATGTAAATCTTTAAAATAAACATAGGCTCATAACCCATGTAGTTAAACCTCATTTTGGATGATATGATAAAGTGGAAAACAAACTCAAAAAGGGAACAAATATTCCTAGATATGTTTGATAGTATAAATTATTTATGTGGTTGTGAGGAGAAAGCTATAGTGGTCAGGAAAATGTTCACTTCACCCTATAATTATTCACTAGGAGGTTAAAAGAGCCAACCAGAACTTTGGTGTACCTAGGGTACCACAATCTCTCCTTAGATTAAAAAATACCCAAAACATACTCTAAATCCTTTGAAACTTATACTAGCATAAAATAATTAGAGAAAACTATTGTGATTGTGTTTTTCTTCATTTTTGCCTTCACAGAGATAAATGGTATAAGAAAACAACTATGTTTATTTTATTAAGGATAAATGTTGGGGGGGGGGGGGAGGGGTTTGAAATAGGGACCCCTAAAATTAGAAGATAATCAAGCAAGACAAGGCATAAATTTCTCATATATCACAAAACTATGTTATTGTGTGGGTACCAATTTAAAAAATGTTATGTATTTTTAAAATGTTTTACCCAAATAGGTTTTGCATAAATATTTTTATAGTCACATAGAATTATTGGTTGAGTTAGGGTCACTAACCTCCCCCATTCATGCATGGGTCACTCCTCCATGGATTATTACATTGAACCCCCTTGTGTGATAGACTCAATGCCATGGTTTTAATGAATAAGGCAATGAATTCTCATCTATTATACCAACAAGGTTAGGCTAGCCTAGATACACCTACCAAGATACATCTATCATGGTGGGTTTGAATTTTTTCCATCACCTACTACGATGCACTTTCACATATAACATGACTAAGAGGTCAAGCTAGCCCAACCTTCAAGGTGTAGGAGACAAAAAATTACAATGTGGAACACAAAAATGACTAAGTATTATTTTCTCTTATTTTTATGAAAACATTTTGGAACTTAGACCTAATTATTAACCCTTCAAGTTGATACTAAAATTGAGAAAATTTGACATGGTAATTTTAGAAACAATAACTATCACATTTTTAATCCCTTTTTAACTTTTTGATGGATTCAAATCCATTCTATTCTAATTAACTTTATCCACTCCTTCCCATTTTATGGAATTATACCCACCATAATTCTTCCACATCAACTGAATGGTTCTATTATTCTATTTCCATCTTCATGTGGGATTAAAACAACCTCTATCCATCTACCTCCACCAAAATATTCCATGGATTTATTTACTCATTTTCTAGCCTACTATTGGATCCTTCCACCTTTCACTCTTATCTAATTTCAGCTTCTCTTTTCTCATGGTTGTCATATCTTCCTTTGTTTGTATCCTTGATACCACCATCATGGTTTTGGATTTTCCATTTTCAAGAGTATTACAAGTATTTTTTTTTCCTTTCTTTCTTTATAGCTTATGAACGTAAGTGGCTCATTATTTTCACTTTAGAAGGCTTCCTTAAATGTCTTCCATCTCTCCATGTTTGCACTTGCACATAGATTAAAATCTCAAGTTATTTTTAAAAATTGAGAATTAATAGTACCCATATGTGATTCCTCCATCTTCACGCAATTAGCTTGATTTACATTAGTCTTGGGATTCTCAAAGATTCTTGCATTATGTTTGCTCCTTAGAAAATTTCTCAGCTACTCTTTTTTATAACTATTTTTATATTCTTCACCTCTCATCCTATTTTCATAAACTCTATGATGATTAAATTTTCCTTCCTTCTCCTCCTTATTTGATATCCCAAGTATTCCATTTGAAAATTATCTTTCAATCCCTTTGACTTTATGAAAACAAAACAATCCTTAACTCATAAGAGACTCTGATCCAACATTTATGTGGTCTATTCCCACATGTGCCTATTGGAGTAAGGGTTTTATTTTTTCCCATATTTATTTATTATGGGATTTTTTCCTCACTTGGAGTTTTCTTACTTTCATGGAGAAGATTGCTTATGTGTGCAGGTTGATTAGGTAACTAGGAAGTAGCTCCCTTAACTGACTATTCTAAGTATGGGAGTTACTAATTTATTCTTGGCTCTATTGACCACCTTTTATGGAATATTTTCTCAACACTCTCTTATATGTATATATTACATTTTTTTTATCTTTATCAATTAATGGAAGTTTGGATTTTGGCTCCTATCTCTCTTTATGTAATATTCTCGCTTATGTATTTCATTTACTTTTAGCTACTTAATGTTGTACACTTTCTTGGATCATGTGTTCACTCTACTCATGCATTAAACTTTTCCAAACCTTGGACTCAAACCTTATATGGTATTATAGCCACCCCGATAATCATGTATCTAGTTTTTTTTATGATGTAAGCTTTATTTTGAAATCTTGAGATTATTTGCATATATTGTGAGGCAATTATTTTAAGGGTTTGAAAAAATATTTAGGGTATTTTTTTAAAATCTCAAAACAAAATGAAGGGGATTTTTTTGGGGTATATTACTATATAGTAGGAGTGTGTTCTTGGCTCAATTCTCTTATATATTCACAGCTAGTTTTTTGTTTTTCAAACTAGGGTATACGAAGTAAGAGTCAATATTTCATATGGTGGTCCCACATCCTATCATGACCTACTTTTGGTCACTCACCACTCTAAGTAGTCTATCATAAGTGTTACAACTTATACACTACTACAATTTTTGAGAGTATTCTGAGGATAGATAGTGAGTGGATTGCATTCATCTTGAGAACTTGATATCAAGATCAGACCCAAATGTCTAGTATTATATTTTTATCTGATGCTTCATGAACTGATCTGTAATATATCTTGTACTTATTCCTTGCCCACTGCATTCCACATCAATAATAATTTCCACCCTTTGTTTATTGTTCATCTTTGAAATGGGCTCATCTTAGACCTATGGATTCTTCGGTGGTCTTCACAAACCTAAAAACTCCCCTTGGAAACATTCTTTACTTATCATTGATCTCATAGGGTTCTTTTTCCTTCAATTGAATACCACTCTTTCTTCATGGAAGTGATTTTTTGATCACCACTGACAGAGAAGGTCATGTTTCTTTATTTTGGTGGGAATTTTTTTTTCTTATTAAAAATAGGGGAAGGAAATTAAATCAAATCCCTTTCACAAGCATTTCAATGTTTTTAAAGTCAAATATTTAATTGAATTTTTAGAATTTTAATATGTTAAGGTGATTGCATTGTTTATAATATTATGGGATCTATAAAAATGCTATGGGGGGACTTATTTATTATATCAATGTCAATTCTCAAAATTGATATTATTATTTGCAAAGTCCTTTGATTAGTTATTTTGAAATAAGTGGAATAATATTATATGAACAGGAGATTTGTTTTGATTATTTTTTCATTAAAAATAATATATTGTATTGTGAGTAATACTCAAAAGATGGGAATATTGCTTATAAAATTCTTTATTTTTTGCTTGATGAAGACCAAAGGATGAGGTCTAATTTGGCAGGTGGCCAAACCCCCTCATATTAAAAATAATAATTTATCTCTCTTACTCACTTTGAACTTTATTTTCATTAGATAAATTATTGGCCGAGCCCAATATCACCTTAATTTGTAGATTTTATATTTTTTGACATTTATACTAGTTGCTTCAATGCATTCTTGGTTGTGCTTGACATATTTTGAGCATGCATTATTTATAAGATTTGGGGGGGGGGGGTTCACCATTTCATAGTTCAAGTGGGGTGTAATTTATTTTAATTTACTCTTTCTTTCTTCGTAAACTTTCATTTTTATAAAAACAACAAGTTGCAGTACTACCACTACAACTCAACACTAAAATAGATTCAAGTTTAATCAACCCATTAACTCCCTTTAACTATCAAGAATGGAAAATCAAGATGGTAATGATTCTAAGGAGTAAGGGTTTATAAGGGATAACTATGGGTGATGAAACTTAACTTATCAAAGATGTATATAAAGTTAAGTGGTATAACCATAGTGATGAAGCCTATGAGTTATTATGTCTTTATGTAGCATCTAATATTCTATTTCACTTAGAACCTACTAAATCATCCAATGATGTATGGACCATTCCGGAGAAGCTATTTAGGGGGAAATATGTGATGAGAATTCATGAAATTAAGAATTAAATCATTAGCCTAAGTTTTAGAAACTTTGATACCCATTAGGATTTCTTCACTAAGTTCAATTCCTTGAGATTGTAACTAAAAGAATATAGGATAAAGAAAGAAGATGGCCAACTTATTATTTATATACTTTCTGAACTAGGTCCTAACTATTCAATCTTTGTCTCTACTTTCCATGCCATTAAAATTGCTTTGGGTGCTGCATGTAAAATGCCCTCTTTAGATTAAAAAATCACTTGCATTTCAAGTCATTTACTCTTCTGTAATTCAATGAAGATTATTTGTAAAAATATTCTTAATAAAAAAAATCTTCCTCTAGTTATTATTTAATTATAAAATTAAATAATAATTATAGAGGATATAACTTAATTTATTTTATAATAATTACATGTTTGGATTATAGTTGAGGTACTTCTATATTGATAAGAATTGTAAGACAAGAAAAGTAACAAATATTATTCCATATATTTTTAGTTTCAATAATAACAAATATTGATGGATAGATATATTTAAGGTAATGTATTCAAATTTTATATTATCCCTCTATAAGTTCAACTTCCTAAAATGGAAAATTATAGATACATGTCAAATATAAGAAGGTGTGAGACTCACATCAATTGCATTTACCACTTATAAAGAAACATTTTTTTGGGATGTTAGCATTTTATGTGATTCAGTGATTCCATGTAATGCCTTGAGGGATATCAAAAAAATGTGTAAAGTCATAATCCTTCTATGGCCTTAACTTTGCAAACCAAGTCATTTACTCTTCTGTAATTCAATGAATGTTATTTGTAAGAAATATTCTTAATAAAAAAAAAACCTTACTCTAATTAATATTTTCTTATAAAATTAAATAATAATTATAGAAGATATATCTTAATTTATTTTATGATAATTACATGACTGGATTGTAATCAAGGTACTTATACATTGATAATAACTATAAGACAAGAAAAACTTTTAAGATATTAATTATATTTTAAAAGTTCTGTCAATGGAGACATAAGCTAGAGGGAAAGAAACTTGAAGTGGTTAATTATATTAAATATCCCCCCTAGCAACAAATGTTTACAATTCTCATATGCTAATTTTCCCCCTTTGTGTTATGATTATTATAAAAAATACACAGGGAATAAAAATGGTGTCAATTAGTATTAGAAAATTAATAATCTAATTAAATTTGAAAAGGCCTCCATTACTTAACACAAATACATGATTGGACTGTATTTACATTAATTCCACATGGGTAAAAATATAATGTTTGTTAAATAGTTCAATATAAGAAATACAAAGTTCAATGTAAATAGTGATAATAAACATGTTTGTGAAGAAGACAGACACTAGTAATATGAAAATTATTACAATTGATAGGTCTTTAAAATATGTAAAGGTAGCCATCTAAGAGGGAAGGCTAAGTTGAAATAAGGTATTTATTTCACTCTACCCTTATCTTTCCATCAATATCAACATTAAAATGTATAACTATTAATATTTTGGGATGGTGGTAGGTATCACATTTGTCCATTAGGTGAAACATAAAAAAAATATTATTAATATCATTTTAAAAAAATATAATCCATCCTTTCAATGATGGATGTAAATTAATCTAGGAGATAGTGAAATGAAAGAAGAATATAAAAGGCTTAAAAAGAGGATCTCTAAATGATTATACAAGGAACAAAAGGGCATAGGTAAATCCTACTTGATTATCTACATCAAAGGTATCCTAAATGGAATTGTAGGGAGAACCAATTCTTCCCTTATTATTATCTCTCCAAATGGTGTAGTAACATTTAATATAAATGCATCAATAATACATTCAAGCCTTTGGATTCCTATCCATGAAATTAAGGAACTTGAAGGACAAGCACTAAAAATTTTCCAAGAAGAAATGAAACACATTGAACAAGTATTAATTGATGAAATGAGATTCATAGGCCCAAAAGAAGCTTAGCAATATAGATAGCCAATTACATGAGGCATTTATTCAAAATGGTAACAAAGCTTTTGGAGGTTGTTTGATTATACTTGTTGGTGATCTTGGATAGATTTCCCCCATAAATGACATACCTCAACATTATAGGAAAGTTATTTTTTCACATACTTTGGTAGGCATTCAACACAATTATAACATTACACACAAATTTTTTCTAACAAGGATGCATATAAAATCATATACTATTTATAAATTTATTGACCAACATCATAAATGCAAATCCAAAAAAAGAAGAGAGGAATATACTCATGTCAAGAACATCATCCTTCATACATCTAAAAGAATAGGAAAATTTCAAAATGTCAATACATTTATATGAAACTAATAAATTGGCATCAATTCATAATAAGAAAATGCTAAAATCATTAAACATTCACATAATAATATGTACAGTAGAACATAGTAAACAATACATTACACTAGACAGTGGCACTCAAATTAAAAAAAAAATGTGCTTTTGGGTAAAGGCTGAAAGATTATGTTGACTTCCAATCTACGACTAAAAGCAAGGTTGGTTAAATGAGCCATCAAAGAAATAGTTCACATTGTCTACCACACCAATTCTAATCCACCTTCCTTACCCATGTGTGTGGTTGTACCTTTAACAAATATTATGGTCCCACATGGGATATTTGTAATTTAACACATGTTCCAATTACATTAATTACATGAGGCAATCAATTCCAAATGCTTATGAAAATTCCATGGGCTCTAACTATACATAAAGGAAATGGGATGACTCTTCATAAAGAGACAATAGATATTGGAAAAATTGATCATCAAGGGTTGACCACTATTGTTAAAAGAGTATGCTCCTTATTTTACCTTTATATTAACCCTTTATTTTCATTTGAATATTATTATATAATGAAGGATAATATCTATGTTAATCTACAAAGGGTATAGGAGGCCAAGACTCAGTGCAATTCATCTTCTCGTTCATTTGCAATAATTGTAGTATTCCCAATAAACATAAAAAAATACATTTTGCAAGCATTTTTTTTTCTCTTTCCTACTCCTTGACTGCTTGGTATTGATGCACACTTTATTTATATTTAGGATATTTAAAGCTATTTAATTTAATTTTAAATCAAAATTTTAACATATGTAAGATATTTAACATTATTTAATTTAAGTTTTAGTTTTTAATTTTATAAATTTTACTTTGTATTGAATTTACATCAATAGTTCATGAATTTATCTTCATTTGAGTGAAACAAGAATACATACATCTTTATGCCTGAGTTAAAAACAATAGGTTTTCAACAAAAAAATGTAAAGTAGTTAGTCTATGTGCCTTCCAAATTGCATTTTCCATCACACAAATAGGTGGAATACAAGGAAGGGGTGATGAAGCATTAGAATGTAGATCTAAGACATGATAACTTATATGATTCCATTACCCACCATACAATACTCAATATGGAGACTTCCTCAGCTTTGTAATATATGCAAAACATAGCTACCAACAATGCCAATGCCAATGGTATTATTCCATATCTAATAAACCACTTAATGACGATGATGTTGATGTGATCGATAAAGACAAATATGAATACAATCACTAATTTTGTTTTAATAATTAATAGCATTTATTTTTCATTATAAATTTATCAGTAATGTTTTATGATTATTTTTTTCATACTATGTGATTAATCCATATTTATTATGATAGAATATTTATATTTTTTATATTTTGTATGACTAACCCAATCCATACTATGTAATAGTGATAAAATAATAGTGATCAAAGGCTTAAGCTGAATCTAAAAAATGAACTATTTGCCATTATAATTATTTGATTACAATGATATGTTGTGAAGAACTCTGAATACATTAAAAATGATTTTTATGGGATCCAATCTATATCCATCATCTTTTGGATAGAGGTTATCATCCACTTCAAAGAAACATAAATAAAATTCATAGGGATGGATTTCTTAATGTAATAACATGTTCCCCATTTAGATCTTATGGTTTAGGAGGATAAGAGATGGGTCCATAAGGAGACTCCAAATAGCATGATTGATGGCTAAGGTTCCTGATCCCAATCAATGAGCCATGAAAAATTTCCTAGTTGAATGTATTATCTTGTTGAAATTGAAAATTTTATATTTTAAATAAATATGTCATATTATAAACGAAAACATTGTTTCATAAATTTCTAGTTGTAATAGTAACAAATCTTGATGCATAGATATATTTAAGGTAATGTATTCAAATGTTATATTAATTATATACAAGTTCAACTTCTTGAAATGGAAAATTCTAGATTCATATCAAAAATAAAAAGGTGTGAGATTTACACCAATTGCATTTATCTCTTATAAAGAATTTTTTTTTTGGAATGTTGACATTCTATGTAATTCAGTGATTCTATGTAATGATTTTAGGGATATGAAAAAAAATTCCATGGCATAATTGTTCTATGGCAAATCATTGCAAATTAAGTCATTGAATCTTCTGTAATTCAGTGAATGTTTTTTATAAAAAATATTCTTAATAAAAAATCTTCCTCTCATTAAGATTTTCTTATAAAATTAAATAGTAATTATAGAGGATATATCTTAATCTATTTTATATTAATTACATGATTAGATTGTAATTGAGGTACTTCTACATTGATGAGAATTGTAAGACAAGAATGCCTTTTAAAATCTTAATTGTATTTTTTTTTGGGACATAATTTTAAAATAAAATAAATATTAAACTATCTAAATCCAAATTTTTATAATATAAATTGACATAATATAGAAGGTATGTGATCCCAAAATTATGAGTCCTGATGACTAGGCCCCTTCCCATAATCTTTAACAAATACAGATGAAAGTTATAAGTAAAATGAGGGCCCCACCTAGAAGTTACTGATGTGGCATTTTCATCATCATGAGCGATAGAGTAGCTAGCATTGTGCCTATAAAATGCCATGAAAATTATAAATTACTATGACCACATGTATGCTCTTATTTGATCCTTGAAATTGATGACCTATAGATTGTATATGACCAAATTATGTTTACAACAGAATGTATATTTTTCAAAATATCTATTTATTTAACCATATAAAAATGTTAATAAACACGTTTACATGTAATATTAAAATTATTACAATTGACAGGTCCCTACAACATGTAGAGGTAGCCATCTAATAGGGAAGGCAAAGTTCAAATAAGGTATCTATCATAGTCTACACATCTTTTTCTATAACGATCAACATTAAAATGTATAACTATTAATATTTTGGGATGGTGGAACACTTCACATTTGTAAATTAGGAAAAATGTAAGAAAAAATATAATCCTTATTTTCAATGATAGATGGAAATTACGTTGGGAGATACTGAAAGGAAAGAAGAATAAAAAAAGTTTAAAAGGAGGATCTCCATTTCTATTTCTAATCTACTTTCCTTATCTAAGTAAAAATAATGAATGTTTAGATCAATAAATATTCTTATTTTGTGGAGTGGATACTAATTAATGTGAAACCCAATGTTTGTGAATAATTATAAGGGTCCCTTAAGTGTTTATTAATGGCCTGTTCAATTTTTATAATGGTCCTTTCAGTGTTTAGTAATGGTTAATTTTTTTTCTATTACATCCTTACTTGGTCAAATATTCATATCACACTTAAAAAAATAGATACAAATGTATTCAAATATTTGTCCCAATCTTTTCTAAAATGGGCCTTTTATTTTGTATTAATGAAATTTTATTTTGTATTAATATCCCTAGGTTTTTTATTATGTCCTTTGTGTACATGTTTTCATAACTTATTTAAATGTTTCCATAATTTTATGCAAAATCATCAATGCCAATGCTAAAATAATGTGTTGTTCTAAGAAATATTATTGGTCAATTTATATCCAAGTATTAGTCTCCTTGGTCACAACCTTTAGCCACACTAAAAATATGAGTACAAAATGACATGTAGCTGGAAACATCATCATAAGACTTTGTAGAATGTTGATTTTTCCTCAAGGTGACCTTTTAAAATATAAAAATATGTTAAATTATCTAAATAGAAATTTTTAAAGCATTAGATAACATAAAATGAAAGGTGTGGGACCCCTAAATTAAACATCCCAACTACTGGGCCCTTCCCCTAATCCCTTATGGTTAGAGAATCCTTCCCAAATAGATGTAACGAGTGAAGAAAGAAGTTTTGACTAAACTGAGGGCATCACCTTTCAACAGATGATGTGGCATGCTCATTCTCATAAGTGATAGAGTAGCTAGCATTGTGATTATGCAATGCATTGAAAATTATAAATTTCTACTATCACATCCATGCTCTCTCTCTCACCTAGAAATTGATGTCCTGTAGACTGTATATGACCAAATTTTATTTATAGAAGACTATATATTCATTAAAATATCTATTCATATAACTATATAACTAGAAATTACCCTGAAGGTGTAAGTTATGATGGACGTGTTGCATATTTAATTTTCATGGTTTTATTTGGTAACTATTTTATTTTACTTTTGGAGTATATTCCCTTTCAAGTGTATGATGTGGGCACCTTCTACTACATTATAATTAAACCTATCAACCCTCCCTACCCCTTGGGGCAATCATTAGTCGACCACCTTTTCTCTTTATTGATGGCTTCTCGACCATGGCATTCACATTGTATCATGAGAAATGCCCTCTTGTCCATCCATGTGGCATGTACTTTGTAAAAGGTTTGGTACTCATTTTAACCACAATAAAAAAACAAGATAAAATCCATAGCCTTAATGTATTTCTCCCATATCAATATCAATTATTTTCATAATCAAATATAAAATATTCAATAAAAGATGCCACCATTACCTTGAAGTAGGGGATATTTCAGCAAAAATCTTGCTCATAAGATCTATCAGGTTGTAGAGGCTCAACTAGCCCAACCCAAGAAAGAAGCTTAGATATTCCACCTCTTTTATAATCTATGGAAAATAATTTTTTTAATAGCCATATTGAGATGGGGAGACCATGAAAACCTGAAGGAAATTCCATGGCTTAGCAATCTTGAATAATATCGACCACTTCAACTGCACAAATAAAATTCAACCATAAAAAACTTCACTAAAACTTTAGAAAGCTTCTTCCAAATTTTAAAATCTTGTTATATTATGCCAATGTGGAAAATCCATGTAAACTATTCCATCACATATAGATATATTTTAGGGAAGGGAACATGTTTTAAGTCAATCATCTAATAGTAATTCAAAGTATTATGAAGAATTCAATCCTTCTCATTCAAATATATCAATTGTAAAATATATTAAATGCATGCAAAAGGCTCTCTTTATCTAAGAGGAGGAGTAACTGAATAGAAGTTAATTCATTTCTAGATATCAATAT
Source organism: Torreya grandis (assembly GCA_037957365.1). NCBI lineage: Eukaryota > Viridiplantae > Streptophyta > Pinopsida > Cupressales > Taxaceae > Torreya > Torreya grandis. Next base: position 3,380,624 of record JARHVA010001113.1, read on the forward strand.
TGTATTTTAAAGTAACTAAATTATATATCTACTAAACTGAGTTTAGCGTCACAAAATACTTTATTCTAAATTAATTAAATAAATATCTATTAAATTGAGTTCAAAATTACAAAATATAGTATTTTAAATTAAATTAATTAGATATGTACTAAATTAACTAAATAAATTAAGTATTCAATAGATTATTTAAATTATATGTCTACTAAACTAAGTTTAAAGTCACCAACTGAGTTCAGAGTCACAAAACACTATAAATTAGTTTTGAATAGGGAAAAAAATAATTAGAAGAAAAATTTAAATTAAGTAATACTCCACTTCAATAGAGACATGTTTGATAAATTAGTTTGTAACATAAGTAAAGAACAAAAACAAAACCAAAAATACAAACACATATTTTTGTATTCTAACATGGGGTATCAAAAATTTGGTGTGGAAATCATACCTAGTGTTAGTACTACTATCAAATCCTTGCCACTAGATGCTCATTGCATCTACTACAACCATGATATACATATTATAATTATTTTTAAGATATTAATTATAAGATAAGAATGACTTTTAAGATATTAATTATATTTTAAAAGTTTTGTCAATGGATACAAAAGTTAGAGGGAAAGAACCTTGAAGTGGTGAATTATATTAATTACCCCCCTCTCTCCCACCTTAGAGTGATAAATTATTATAATTATCATATGCTAAGGTAACTCTTTCATGTTGTGATTGTTACCAAAAATACATGAGGAAGAAAAATGGTGTTAGGTAGTCCTAGAAACTTAATAATCTATTTTAATTCCAAAAGGCCTCCATTAATCAACACAAATACATGATTGTGTTGTAATTGGTTAACTCACATTGGTAAGAATAAAATGTGAAGTGAAATAGTTTAATATAATCAATGTAGAGTTAAATATATTAGCTGATGAAACTAACACCAATTCAACCAAGGGGTATTTGAAATAATCCATACCACCTTCCCACATAAAGTGTCATTGAATGGAATGAATTTATTTAGAAACCCGTATAGTTGCTTGAAGGATAGATAATTACACCGGAGGTATTTCTATTGTCATCTCCACACCATAGATTCATCGCTGCATCAAAAATAGGCAATTCTAATCTATCTAAAGCTTTTGAAGTAGCAAAATCAAAATTACAAAGGACTTAATGGTACAAGATTTAAATTTATGGCTGTAACATCCCTATAAATTAGTGTATCTAATTTATATATTGTCAACTAATTTATTATAGGATCTTCAAAACAATATCCATAGGTTTTTTGAAATAGAAGATAATTGGAAGGGTCTCTATTTGATTGTTCTAATGATGTATCCAATTAATATATTATCAAATGCATGATTATAAGATTTTAAATTAATGCAATTTTGGACAAAGGAAGTAATTATATTGATTACAAAAGTACTTGTGAGGATTTAACTTTGCAATGGAGGTTAGAGAAGGTGCTTATGAAAAATCTACTTGTAGATGCTTTTGTGATACACCATAATGAAAATTTATGGATTTTTGGATCAGATTTCAATCACTTTGGTGCATAAAAGAATGGAGAAATTGAAATATGGTATTTTTATTTTCTACAAGATGCATGGACGTCATAAAGGAAATCATGTGCGTAAATATGATAAAATCTTAGGTGAAAGGAACAGGTAAAGGCCTTTTGTGATTGATGGTCATCTATACCAAATAGATAAATATTTCCTACTTCTTCACTTATTGAAGACAAAAACACATATATTACTAGGGTGACAAAGACCTAAATTCTCACCATCCTCAGCTATATTTATCTTTTGCATTGAGTTTATACTATCTTTTGTGTATTGCATGAGATATCTCTTTGTTATCACTTTGATCCTATGAATGCAGGGGTAACAATAATATATTAAGCATGGGGCCACTCAAAGTCCCACATTTAACTTTGAATTTTGATTTAGAGGACTATTTTATTGATTATATATCAATTTTCATGATGTTTTCATACTACTCATTCAATGTAACAATTTTTTTTTCATACGGATATTCTTGATGTTGTTTGCAATGCCTTAGCTCAGGTCCAACTATAATTTTAAATAATAATTTTGTAGCATTCCTCAAATATTTAAAAAATTATTAAGAGTCATTACATCTATTTTCAGGTGAGAATAAAATGCATTCCCACCATCCTCGACTGTATTTATCTTTTGCATTAAATTTGTAATATACTATACTTGCATTTATTTTTAAATATTTTGGTTCTCCACTTACCTCAATTCATTCTCCACTTTTCTAGTTCTCTCAAAATTTATGGGTGTTTAGAGATATAATCCTTTATTCCTCATTTTAAATTATAGGAATGTAGCAAAACACTTGGGTTTTAAATAAACTAGTTTCTACCATTGTTGCATACACCTTGCCATTTGTGGTCCAATCGTCTAGGTTATATGACTCCATTTATATGGCCACAAAGTAAGAATTTTGCTTGGTATACTAATGTGTCCCAAAAGAATTGATGTTATAAACGCTCATTAAAATTGGATTAAGTTATAGGTGGATCAATAGAGAATGCATGGCCCTGGATAATGAAGTACTCTATGATATTTACTTCAGAACATTGAAGCTAACAACTCCTACATGTAAGCATTTAATCATTTATTCTAGTCATAAATTTTAAGGTCAATACATAGAAAATGATATGTTGTAATTATAGAAATTATTTATTTATTTTTGTACTATTAAAACAATAATAAAAGATCTTTGAGGATAACTATAGTCCAACATAGTGGACAGGAAACTCTGTTTAGTTCTTTTGTATATTTTTTGTGCAACAATTTTTCTCTGTAGCACTGGTAATGATATATGTCATTGTTTATATTTAATGAATCTTAAAACATTTATAAATTAAATTATGTATTATTTATAAATTTATCGCATAAGGATTTTTTCATTTAAGGTAATAGTTTCCAAACATTTTTTTTCCTGCAAGACATTATTGTTTGGCCAAGGTTTTCAAATGCTTATTCTTTTTCCTCTTTTTTTTTTTCCTTTTCTAGGTGGCTAGGAGACTACAATACCATTTGAAAGAAATTATGAATTGGTTTATGAGTTGAATTAATTCCATTTACCTAGTATACTAATGTACCCCAAAAGAAGCTTGTTGTTCTCAAGCCTCATCATAATTTGATTAAGTTATAGGGGGATTGATTTCACTATCATAGTGGTGGAACCTCATTTCAAAATGATGCAAAAATGTACATTGAAGACTTTACATTTTTTATATTTTTTTATGGTGGGAGTTTCTCATTTGACATCTCAAGGATCTCAAGTTTATTGTTCCCTTACTATGCCTAAACTTACTCAATAAATATGGAATGCCAAAAACATGATGTGTGTAGCTAAACCTAGACATGGGTATTAGCTACATACCCATTGCTATGTTATGTGGATGCATCAGCACCAAAGAGGTGGATGAAAAAATATTGAATGTTCAGAGCAATAACTCTTCTTATTTTTTGGAGTGGAAACCAAACAATGTGAAATCTAGTGTTTGTGAACAAGCATAATGGTCCCTTAAGTGTTTATTAATGGCCCCTTTAGTATTTTGTAATGGTTACTTTTGTTTTATATAATATACTTACTTGATCAAATATTCATATCAAACTTAAAACAATACATACAAATGTATTCAACTATTAGTCCCATTCTTTTCTAAAATGGGTCTTTTATTTTGTATTAATGAGATTTTATTTGTATTAATATCTCTAGGTTTTTTAATTATGTCCTTTGTGTACATGTTTTTATAACTTATTTACATGTTTCCATAAATTTATGTAAAAGTATCAATGTTAATGTTAAAATAATGTGTTCATTTGAGAATTATTATTGGTCAATTTATAACCAACTATTGGTCCCTTTGATCACAACCCTTACATTAAAAATGTGAAAAAAATGACATGATGCTGAAAACATCATCGTGCAACTTGATAATGTATCATTGTTTTCTCTAAGACAACCTTTTCAAATAAAAGAAACACTAAACCATCTAAATTCAAATTATAAATTCCAATGAACATCATCATGATTGATATAGTAGTTGGTGTTGTGCCTACACAATGCCATGAAAATTATAAATTACTATGGCCACATCTATGCTCTTATTTAGGCATAAAAATTTATGATCTATAGACCATATATTTTCTTGGAATATCCATTCATTTATCTATATAAAATTTCTAATAAACATGCTTATGTGTAATATGAAAATTATTACAATTAATAGGTCCATAAAATAGGTACGCGTAGTAGTCTAGGATGGAAGGCTAAGTTGAAATAAGGTTTCTACCACATTCTGCCCATCCCTTTCCATCACAATAAGGATTAAGGATTAAT
>JARHVA010001113.1:3390000-3400000 GCA_037957365.1 Torreya grandis
TTCTGATCTAACAAAGAACATGAAAGACTAAATTGCTTTGTAATAGCAAGTATCTCTTTGTGTGTAGAGTGGTAATTTTTCTGAGCCTGTTTGAAGGTTCCAGATGCGTATCTACATCACCTTTCTGATCCATCTACCAATTTTTATTTCAATACTACTCCCCAATATAAATCAGAGGCATTAGTCTTTATAATCTTCAGACCATTACCTGGTAAAGTTAATGGAGGTAAATTCTGACACCTATCTTTGATTCGCTATACTACTCTAGTCATTACAGGAGACCATTCTGGAGCATTTTTAGACAATCTTTTATTTAATAATATTCTATCTTGAGCAGGTTGATAATAATAACCAACAACATAGTTTACACAACCCAAGAATCTTTGTAGCATCTTTTTATCTATTAAAACATCAGGGAAATTGTTAATAGCTTTCAGAACATGTTCCTGAACTATAACTTCACCTGATCTTATTGTGATTCCAAGAAAATCTATCTCATCTCTAAATGTTACCATTTTCTTGGCTGAGAGTACCTGACCATTCTCAAATACAAATTTGTAAAATTATTCTAGATGCTCAAGATGTTCCTTGGGAGACTTACTGAATATCAAAATATCATCTATATAAACAATAATGAAACTTGAATATGCAACAAATATCTGGTTCATCATCTACTGAAATATACTGGGTGTTATTTTTAGGCCGAATGGTAACACATTCCATTCGTATTGTCCAAATGGAGTAATAAAGGATATTTTATATCTATCTTTTTCAGTAACCTAAATTTGCCAAAATCCAGACTTAAGATCAAATTTGTTGTATACCTTACTTCCACTAATTCTTTACAAGATTTCATCTTTAGATGGGATTGGGTGTTGGATTGAAACAACATATTTATTCATGGGAATATAATTTATCATCAATCTCTTTTTCCCTCTAACCTGTTCAAACCTTTTATTAACATAAAAGGCTTCACATCCCCATGGACTAGTAGAATCTCTAATTAGTCCTTGTTCCTTTAACTGTGTAATTTCTTGTAAACATTCATCTCTTAAAGAAGGAGACATACCTGAATGATGAGCTTTAAACTTAGGCTCAACTTGTCTTCCATTCTTATCCGTTATCATCTTCAATTCAATAGAACATTCGTGATGCTTTCTATGCTAAAAAACAAGTGGATTCTCAGAACAACAATCAGTGACAATCTTAGAAATAATTGAATTGATATCATCCTGATAATGATTTATCTTTCTATGGATCTAGGAATTATCAATAACCTTTTTACCTTTTTCTCTGAGTGGAATTCTGCACTCATACCTACCTTTCTTATAAAGAGAATATTTTTGTGCCAAAATTATTTCATGAGGCTAAATGATGATAAGATAGAAACTTGTTAGATTATCAGAACCGATCATCATATCAAAAATGGGAATTTCATGCTGAACAACCTTAAACTAATACACATAATCTCCTAACACAATAGGTACAAAGGCAAACAATTCTGAGACTATTATTTTGGTGTTGAATGTCAATCTATGGAAATCAGATTTCCACATATCTATGGGAATGGAAGTATAACGGGCCAGAGATATTTTAGCTCCAGTGTCAAAAAACACATCCAAGCTATAAGGTTTAAACCCATTCCACTTAATCATTAATTCACATACAGGATTATTGGTCGTATGAACAAATACCTAATGAATACCATTATTCATATCCTGATTCTGAACAAATTGAGAGTGAGACTGTGACTGTGACTATGACTGTGAGGGTTCCCCCCCTCCAAAAGAAGAATAACATTCAGTTACCTATGGTAACTCTTGTTCAAAGAGTGTTTCATCTGCCTCAGCATCAACTTCTTGCTTGAGAAGTTGTTGGAGTTCATCTTGTGTGTGAACAAGAAAGCGTTGTAATTGTAAAATACACTGAGATATCCAAGTATTTCTTGCATGAGTATCAGGATGATAAGCAGCTTGAATGTTAGGAGACTGAACAGTCAATTTTTTAGAAAACTAATTTGATAATTGTTCCTTTTGTTGCTGTTGCTAAGAAATATGTAGCATATACTGATGCTCATTATTAGCAATTTGTTGCAGTAAAAATTTTCTCTCAGAAATCATATACATAAGAGCACCCTTATTTTGGTATGGTCATGTGCATAATTACTCCCTGATTCACTAGCTTCAGTCGGTTTGAGGATCGGGCATGTATTAAGGGAGATATTAATATTTGATTGATTTAATTAAATATTAATTATTTGGTCTAATATAAGAAACCCTAATTCTAATTTAAGAAACCCTAATTAGGGCAAGCATACCTTTTTGAGGGTATGAGGGTTTCTCATGGGAGAGAGTTGGAATTATTATGAATGATTATTGATTTTGATATTAAAGAATTTTGCTAAGTTTTTCTAAGAAGAAGGAGCCAAGGGTTTCTAGTATTCCAGTTGCATTGGAGAACGCCCACTCTTTAGTGTGTGCAATTCAGAGGTTGTGAGAGATCAGCCGATCTATTGCTAATTTGAGAGATAACTTCATATAAAATCTATCATAGAGGTTTACAGGTATTTATTTCATTAGGTTTTGTTTGAGTAATTGTTCAGAATAAAGATCTTTCATATTAGGTTATATTTCTTCAGATCTAGAGTATAGCATACAAGCCACACTATTTTCCATTAGCTTTTGTACGAGATCTGTATAGATCTATACAAATCTATACCATTCTCCATCAGGCTGGAAAGCACCATGGGAAGCACAGAGACTGACATCGGTAGTCTAGTGATTGACATCGATCGACTCAAAAACTGACATCGATAGGATATCGATCGACATCGGCCGAACCAGGTCATCAGAGACCGACGTCGGTAGTTTTCACAGTGTTATACCACTGACAGCAGTAGAATAACTGATGATGATGACTATGTTTTTAACACAGCAACTCGAGATGGACCAGATCTAGGGTTTATTTCTAGTTTGTAGAAAATTTAGGTTTTTAAGATAGTATTTAATATTCTTTTTATATGTATGATAGAGGACTTCTATTGTAATCATCTGGATGAATAATATAATCATTAATTTTCTAGTTAAGAGATTATACTATGGTTTATTTATTTATTTGGAAATTATTTTACAAAAATTACAATTTGTTCTTATTTCATACAAAAAATCAGAATACACAGAAAAGCAATTCAGAGCTTTTGTCTTTCTATAGTCCCTATTGGTTGGGGATATTACAGTGGTATCAGAGCTAAATCTTGCCATCCTGAGGGTTTGACAATCTTATGTAGCCACAAGAGTTGGGACCACACAGGTATAACACACACAGTAGAGCCTTGCTTGAAGGTACCCAAGTGCTAGAACAACAACCAATTATCATGAGTGACAGACGTGAGGGTAGCCCACCTAGGGGCCACCAACATAATGATGATTAGGGTACTAGAGAAGTCTACCATGAGATGACACAGGCACTACAGGAACTTACTACTATGGTAGGGAGGATGAACCCACCTGTTAGACAGAATGGGGAACAAGGTGATAACAGGAGTGCTACTGTTAATCAGAGACCACAACTGGTCCACTCTAAAAAAATTGATAGACCTACACATCCTACGTTTGTTCAAGAGGAACCAGAGGCTCCAATAGAGGAGGAGGTAGGAGATTCCCTATTTGTAGATGTTCTCATGGCTAAAAATGATGAGTGGGACTTGTTAGCTCCTCAGGTTTGGGAGAGGATGTCCTTTGATCATTTTTTAATCAGAGGAGAGAGCACTACAAATTGGTTAGACAAGACAGGAGGCCTAGAGGTCAACTCAGTGAGCTGAAGAAGGCTACTGGCAAGCTTTCTTTGACTACTTTTGACAACAGCGGCAAGATGACAGTGCAAGCTTGGGTTCATAAGCTTGACACATTTTTGGCATTGAGGCCAAGATAGAGATAGAGGCCATAAAATACACCACTTTGCACTTGGATAGAGTAGCACATGATTGGTGGTACCATGGTATGGTAACACTTCAACATAACCAGGTGACAGAGTACCAGGACTTTGTGGATAGATTGGTTGAGCAGTTTGATAGGAAAGATCCTGAAGTTTACTTTTGAGATCTGGCACAGTTGAAACAAACAAGCAACTTGGAGTCCTTCATTGGTGATTTTCAGAGACTGGCAGTCATGGTGCCAAATATTTCAGAGTGTAGGTTGGTATTTCTCTTCATGGAGGGATTGACAGAACCATTGAGAGGTTGGATCAAAGCCTTTGATCCTCCTTCATTACAAGAAGCTATGAAGAAGGTGCAAAGTATGGAGATGGCAGCCCCATCTAGTAAATCTAACTTAGGAGGTACTTCTTCATCTAGGGACAATAAGGGCTTCAACAGTAATAGAGAGAGACCAAATTTTAACATAGATAAATCAGGTGTTAAAAATGATTTGAAGGCAAATCCAACAGCACCACCTTTGGATTGAGAGGCTCTTAATGATCTATGTAGGAAGAAGCTTTGCTTCTATTGCAAAGGTCCCTATGATGCTAATCACGATTGTCCTTTGAGGCCTAAGGGCAAGGCCAATCGACTGATGTGGGCTTATTATGAGGATTTGGATTCAGAGGATTCTGAATAGTAGGATAGTTCTGAGGGGGTAGAGGCAGAGGCTTTAGAGCCTAAGGCAGAGGTAAATTTAGAGCTTCACATACAAGAGGCATGCTTATCTAGCATTCAGTTGGATGATTCATTCAGACTCCGTGGAGTATTGGCAGGACAAAGGGTCATCACCCTTCTTGATACAGGAGCCACACATAATTTTATAGATGCTAGATTTGTGGAGAAGCGTGGACTCACTACCAAAGATTTCGAGGGCATTAGAGTTAAGGTGGTTGATGGTCACACTCTTAGGTATGAGCGGATGATTAGAGACCTCCCATTGTGCTTGAACAACTATGAGTTCAATGCTAATTATTATGTGGTGAACATGGGGAATATAGACTTAGTCTTTGGTATGAAGTGGCTTCATTCATTTGAGTAAGTCACTCTTCGTCTCAAGGACATGGAGGTTTGTTTTGATGTTGGTGGGAAGACACATATTCTTAAGGCAATACGGGGCAGCAGCTTCAAACATATGTTTTTTCATCGGATGGAGAGACTCATACCACACGATATGGGAGAGTGCGCTGCTGAGTGCACATTGGCACCAATACAAGAGAGACATGTGGATGAGCTTGTCTTGAGGTGAGTACAATTCAAGAGGTAGCACATGTGGCAGGGACTCAACTTTCTTCTATAGTTGAGTCACATGTTGATATGAGTATGTCTAGCATTCACACTCTAGATTCAGTGATTGTAGTGGGTACAGGAGATAGCTGCATACAATCAATTAGTATTGTTCACATTTTTTAGAGGATATTTTAGGAGCTTGTGATGATTGTCAGTAGCATAGAACATGATTACATATGGGATCCAGGTGGATTGATTGGTTTATCATTCAGCGATTGCTTGAGGGCAAGCAATTTCAAGAGGGGCAGATTGTCATGTCCCCTTTTTAGTTGACATGTTCAGAGTTGATGGTTAGCCTATTATACGACCCTCATAGGGTGATAAGATGGATAGAGGGTCATAATGGAGCTTGGCTTGGCTTCGATTAGCATAACTTCTATAGTTGGTTTTCATTCAAGCTCTATCAGACAAGTTTCCCTGAGCTCCTATTATTTAGGGACTTCTGACATGTAGCGAAGCACCTTTATTTTGGTATGGTCATGTGCAAAATTACTCCCTAATTCACCAGCTTCAGTCAGTTCGAGGATCAGACATGTATTAAGGGAGGTATTAATATTTGATTGATTTAATTAAATATTAATTATTTGGTCTAATTTAAGAAATCATAATTCTAATTGAAGAAACCCTAATTAGGGCAAGCATACCTTTTTGAGGGTATAAGGGTTTCTCATGGGAGAGAGTTGGAATTATTATGAATGATTATTGATTTTGATATTGAAGAATTTTGCTAAGTTTTTCTGAGAAGAAGGAGCCAAGGGTTTGCAGTATTCCAGTTGCATTGGAGAACCCCCACTCTTTAGTGTGTGCAATTTAGAGGTTATGAGATATCAACCGATCTATTTCCAATTTGAGAGATAGCTTCATACAGAAGCTATCACAGAGGTTTAAAGGTATTTATTTCATTAGGTTTTGTTTGAGTAATTATTCAGAATAAAGATCTTCCGTATTAGGCTATATTTCTTCAGATCTAGAGTATAACATACATGCTACACTATTTTCCATTAGCTTTTGTATAGGATCCATACAGATCTGTACAAATCCATACCATTCTACATTAGGCCAAAAAGTGCCACAGGAAGCACAAAGACTAACATCGGTAGTCTAGTGATTGACATCGATCGACTTAGAAACCGACATCGGCAGGATATCGATCGACATCAGCCGAACCAGGTCGTCAGAGACCGATGTCAATAGTTTTCGTAGTGTTATACCACTAACAATGATAGAATAATCGATGACGGTGACTGTGTTTTTAACACAGCAACCTGAGACAGACCAAATCCAGGGTTTATTTCTAGTTTGCAAAAAAATTAGGTTTTTAAGATAGTATTTAATATTATTTTTATATGTATGACAGAGGACTTCTATTGTAATCATCTGGATGAATAATACGATCATTGATTTGCCAGTTAAGAGATTATACTATGGTTTATTTATTTATTTGGAAATTATTTTGCAAAAATCGCAATTTGTTCTTATTTCATACAAAAAATCAAAATACACAGAAAAGCAATTCAGAGCTTTTGTCTTTCTACAGTCCCTATTGGTTGGAGATATTACATGAGATCTCCAAGTATTTCTTGCATGAGTATCAGGCTAATAAACAACTTGAATGTCAGGAGACTGGACAGCCATTTTTTTAGAAAATTGATTTGATAATTGCTCCTTTTGTTGCTGTTGCTGAGAAATATGCAGCATATACTGATGCTCAGTTTTAGAAATTTGTTGTAGTAAAAATTTTCTCTCAGAAATCATATACATAGGAGTACTATCATATTTTTGCTTTAGATATGAAAGTTGTTGTGACAAACTAAGACTATCAAAAAATTGAGCTTTTATCATATGAATCTGAAAACCAATATCTGATTCATATTCAGAAGATTCAGCACTAGAACTCACTTCATGACAATTCATATTGATTTGTTCATCTTCAAATTTTGAATTTGAAGATTCATCCCAGAGAATATCAGAAGAATACTATTTCTGATCATCATCTAATATTAAAACATAATCATCTTCATGCAAATCATGTTGCTAAAGAAAATTTACCTTCTTAGAATGTTTTTCTTTATTAGGACATTTATTCACATAATGGTTTCCTTGACAAAGGAAACATTTAACAGGGGCTTTAGAGAGCCCATGTTTTCTTTTTCTGAAAAGCTTCTTACAAAAAAACTTCTTCTTCTTCTGAAATTTACCTTTGGGTTTCCAAGGGAACTGATCTTTTGGAATTGAACAAGCATAAGAAGACTGTTTCTTCTTTTTTGCTTCTAAATTTCCTATATTGATTAATATCAGTACATCTAAAATAATCATTGAGAGAATTACAGAATTTCACTCCTAACTGCTTATGAAATTTCATTGTCTCTTTATGAGCTTTCTTCTCTAGACACAATTTTTCATTCATAGCTTTGATATTTTGATTAATTCTTCCAAATGACATTGTAGACAACTCATCACCCATTGCTTCTTTATATTTGGTAGAAAAATATTCTGGAAAGGATTCTATGTACCTTATCTTATAAGCAAGGTTGAAAATTTCACCAGAGCTGTAAAATAAATTTTCCATATAACACATGTACTTGTCTAACCAAGTCATGTCACGCAATTGTGCTTTAAGAAACTTATCTCTATTAGTAGCTTTTTCATTATCCATAATTCCTACAAATTCAGAATATAGGGCATTACACAAAGCAACTATCGGCTCATTATCTCTAACAATGTTATCCCGAAATGCTTGAACACAAGCATCCCACCATTCTTTGATATTACCAATAAAACCATTGGCAATCTGCTGAGTGACATTAACCAGATCTTTCTTGAGACCAAAAATTTGAACATTAGCCCATGAAATCATAGCCTGTATCATTTCCTTTCTCCTTGCTGGAGATTCATAGTTAAATTTCCAAAAAGTTGGTTGAAGGTTTAATTTTCTAATCTAGGCATCTAATGGAGGCCTAGAAGTAGATGATTCTCCCATTTCAAAAATTCCTTCTTTTTCTAATTCTTCTATTTTTTCCATTCCAATTTGAAAGATTTTATCAGCTACACTACTACTTTCTGATATTCTTTTTTCTTTAATCTTCTTCATTTCTTCTTTCTAATGTTTTTCTACATTTTGCCAAGTTTGTCTATTATAGGCAACATCAGACAAAGAGAACATATCCATAGAGGAAGAAGATTGTTCTGAGACCTTATGATGTATCTCAAGAAGTAAAGCAACTTGTTGATTTTGATTAACTATTTCTCTAGAAAGACTATCAATATTTGAAATAGTTTCTCTAGCATTTTCTTCTAATTTTGGTTCCACAAAAAGAATATGAGAACTTATATCAGATTGTTCTTGTTTTACTTCTAAATTTTGAACCTTTATCTCATCAAGCTTAGGAACAGTTTCAGATTTTAATTCATCAATCCTTTTGATAACTTCAAATTGGTGTTGCTTAAGTATCCCAGATTCAGTATCAATATTCTGAATAGTTTGGTTTTGCCTAGATATCTCATTGCTTGTCAGAACTATAAGGGCCTTAGAGAGTTCACCCTTCTGGTACAACTCTATACTTTTCATCATATTATAAATTTGGTCTAAACTAGAATGAATACTAGAGACTTTTGTATTTAAACACTTCATAGAAACATTATTCCAATTGAGAAGCTTTACCTCACTAGATTGATCAAGACTTTTGTCAGAAGTTCTCAAATAATACATTTGGGATCTTGTTTTCCCATCAGGGGAATACTAATTAAAATCAGACAATTTTGGAAATCCTTTCTCACTGTAGGACTCATCTCCTAGAGGAGTTTTCTAGGTATGACCTTCATCCTAACTAGAGGATCCTTCCATACAAACTTTGCGGGTAGAAGAAATCAACTATTGATTTCTATCAAATAATTTTTGTAGTTCTGAATCTCTCTTATCCCTTTGAACCATGTGAATGACTGATTGACTTGGACAACTCAAGATATTTTTGCAATCAAGACAATAATAAGAGTCAATCTAGGGATCATGGATTTTTTGAGCATGTAGACAAGGAGGATGAACATCAGAGGTTAATTGCAAGGATGAATTAAATCTAATGATAGATTTATCTGGAAGGTCTTTTACCAATGTAGCCATAGACAGAGATTTCCTAGGTTGAGGAATGAAATTAGTATCAATAATCCATTTTTTGGGAAACTTTAGTTCTAACCAAGAAATATCTTCTGCGATCAATATTTGGCTGTTTGGTGTGGCTCTACTCACCACGCTTTGGCCTTGTGCATGTGTATGCTTAATAGCAGGATACAGGGTGTTTGTCAAGCGATACATAACCTTATAATGGATAGCTAAAGGGCAAGAACTAGCTATCATATGGAGGCCAGTAGTTTGAAGAAAGAGCTTAAAGATTTTATTAAAATTTGCTTCCTGATGGATGGATATAGGATAATTCAGATAGACAGTAGTATAAACGGGACCATCATGTAAGCCAATTTGAAGAGCACATTGTAAGCAAGCAGAGAAAGACATATGACGATTGTCAAGAAGACAAGCAAGAAGACTAAAATTCAGACCATGACGGAAGAGAGGATGAATACCAATTGATATGTCTCCTATATGCAAAAACTTATATTTTTACCGAGAATGCAATTGAGCAATAGTTTTATCATCAAACAATTGTAAATAATATATATTTTGATCAGTTGTTTTTACTTGTAAGACATTCTCAGATATCCTAATATTGGTTTTAGTGATTAAAT
>JARHVA010001113.1:3402500-3415000 GCA_037957365.1 Torreya grandis
TAGAATGTGCTCTTCAAACTGGCTTACATGATGGTCCCGTTTATACTACTATCTATCTAAATTATCCTATAGCCATCCATTAGGAAGCAAATTTTTTAAAAATCTTTAAGCTCTTTCTTCAAACTACTGGTCTCCATATGATAGTTGGTTCTTGCCCTTTAGCTATCCAGTATAAGGTTATGTATCACTTGACAAACACCCTGTATCCTGCTATTAAGCATACACTTGCGCAAGGCCAAAGTGTGGTGAGTAGAGCCACACCAAACAGCCAAATATTGACCACAAAAACTATTTCTTGGTCAGAACTAAAGTTTCCCGAAAAATGGATTGTTGATACTGATTTCATTCCTCAACCTAGGAAATCTCTGTCTATGGCTACATTGGTAAAAGACCTTCTTGATAAATCTATCATTAGATTTAACTCATCCTCAAAATTAACCTCTAATGTTCGTCCTCCTTGTCTACATGCTAAAAAAATCCATGATCCCCAGATTGACTCTTATTATTGTCTTGATTGCAAAAATATCTTGAGTCATCCAAGTCAATCAGTCATTCACATGGTTCAAAGGGATAAGAGAGATTCAGAACTATAGAAATTATTTGATAGAAATCAACAATTGATTTCTTCTGCCCGCAAAGTTTGTATGGAAGGATCCTCTGGTCAGGATGAAGGTCATACCTAGAAAACTCCTCTAGGAGATGAGTCCTACAGTGAGAAAGGATTTCCAAAATTGTCTAATTTTAATCAGTATTCCCCTAATGGGAAAACAAGATCCCAAATGTATTATTTGAGAACTTCTGACAAAAGTCTTGATCAATCTAGTGAGGTAAAGCTTCTCAATTGGAATAATGTTCCTATGAAGTGTTTAAATACAAAAGTCTCCAGTATTCAATCTAGTTTAGACCAAATTTCTAATATGATGAAAAGTATAGAGTTTTACCAAAAGGGTGAACTCTCTAAGGCCCTTACAGTTTTGACTAGCAATGAGATATCTAGGCAAAACCAAACTATTCAGAAGATTGATACTGAATCTGGGATACTTAAGCAACACCAGTCTGAAGTTATCAAAAGGATTGAGGAATTAAAAGCTGAAACTGTTCCTAAGCTTGATGAGATAAAGGTTCAAAATTCAAAAGTAAAACAAGAACAGTCTGATATAAGTTCTCATATTGTTTTTGTGGAACAAAAATTAGAAGAAAATGCTAGAGAAACTATTTCAAATATTGATAGTCTTTCTAGAGAAATAGTTAATCAAAATCAACAAGTTGCTTTACTTCTTGAGATACATCATAAGGTCTCAGAACAATCTTCTTCCTCTGTGGATATGTTCTCTTTGTCTAATGTTGCCTATAACAGACAAACTTGGCAAAATATAGAAAAATATCAGAAAGAAGAAATGAAGAAGATTAAAGAAAAAAGAAAATCAAAAAGCAATAGTGTAGATGATAAAATCTTTCAAATTGGAATGGCAAAAATAGAAGAATCAGAAAAAGAAGGAATTTTTGAAAAGGGAGAATCATCTAATTCTAGGCCTCCATTAGATGCCCAGATTAGAACATTAAACCTTCAACCTTTTTCCTAGAAATTTAACTATGAATCTCTAGCAAGGAGAAAGGAAATGATATAGGCTATGATTTCATGGGCTAATGTTCAAATTTTTGGTCTCAAGAAAGATCTAGTTAATGTCACTCAGCAGATTGCCAATGGTTTTATTGGTAATATCAAAGAATGGTGGGATGCTTGTGGTGAAGCATTTTAGGATAACATTGTTAGAGATAATGAGCCGATAGTTGCTTTGTGTAACGCCCTATATTCTAAATTTGTAGGAATTGTGGATAATGAAAAATCTACTAATAGAGCTAAGTTTCTTAAAGCACAATTATGTGACATGACTCGATTAGACGAGTACATGTGTTATATGGAAAATTTATTCTACAGCTCTGGTGAAATTTTCAACCCTGATTATAAGATAAGGTACATAGAATCCTTTCTAGGATATTTTTCTACCAAATATAAATAAGCAATGGGTGATGAGTTGTCTACAATGTCATTTGGAAGAATTAATCAAAATATCAAAGCTATGAATGAAAAATTGTGTCTAGAGAAGAAAGCTCATAAAGAGACAATGAAATTTCATAAGCAGTTAGGAGTGAAATTTTGTAATTCTCTCGATGATTATTTTGGATGTACTGATATTAATCAGTATAGGAAATTCAGAAGGAAAAAGAAGAAACAATCTTCTTGTGCTTGTTCAGTTCCAAAAGGTCAGTTCCCTTGGAAACCCAAAGGTAAATTTTAGAAGAAGTTCTTTTCTAAGAAGATTTTTAGAAAAAGAAAACATGGGCTCTCTAAAGCCCCTGTTAAATGTTTCCTTTGTCAAGGAAACCATTATGCGAATAAATGTCCTAATAAAGAAAAACATTCTAAGAAGGTAAATATTTTTTAGCAACATGATCTACATGAAGATGATTATGTTTTAATATCAGATGATGATCAAAAACAATATTCTTCTAATATTCTTTGGGATGAATCTCCAAATTTAGAATCTGAAGATGAGCAAATCAATATGAATTGTCATGAAGTGAGTTCTAGTGCTGAATCTTCTGAATATGATTCAGATATTAGTTTTTAGATTCATATGATAAAAGCTCAATTTTCTGATAGTCTTAGTTTGTCACAACAAATTTCATATCTAAAGCAAAAATATGATAGTACTCCTATGTATATAATTTCTGAGAGAAAATTTTTACTGCAACAAATTGCTAATAATGAGCATCAGTATATGCTGCATATTTCTTAGCAATAGCAACAAAAGGAGCAATTATCAAATTAGTTTTCTAAAAAATTAACTGTTCAGTCTCCTAACATTCAAGCTACTTATCAGCCTGATACTCATGCAAGAAATACTTAGAGATCTCAGTGTATTTTACAATTACAACGCTTTCTTGTTCACACACAAGATGAACTCCAACAACTTCTCAAGGAAGAAGTTGATGCTGAGG
This sequence comes from Torreya grandis, assembly GCA_037957365.1. Lineage (NCBI taxonomy): Eukaryota > Viridiplantae > Streptophyta > Pinopsida > Cupressales > Taxaceae > Torreya > Torreya grandis. The sequence goes on from JARHVA010001113.1 coordinate 3,405,504, forward strand.
CAGATGAAACACTCTTTGAACAAGAGTTACTATAGGTAACTGAATGTTATTCTTATTTTGGAGGGGGGAACCCTCACAGTCATAGTCACAGTCACAGTCTCACTCTCAATTTGTTCAGAATCAGGATATGAATAATGGTATTCGTTAGGTATTTGTTCATACGACCAATAATCCTGTATGTGAATTAATGATTAAGTGGAATGGGTTTAAACCTTATAGCTTGGATGTGTTAATTGACACTGGAGCTGAAATATCTCTGGCCCGTTATAATTCCATCCCCACAGATATGTGGAAATCTGATTTCCATAGATTGACATTCAACACTAGAGTAATAGTCTCAAAATTGTCTACCTTTGTACCTATTGTGTTAGGAGATTCTATGTATTAGTTTAAGGTTGTTCAGCATGAAATTCCCATGTTTGATATGATGATCGGTTCTGATAATCTAACAAGTTTCTATCCCATCATCATTCAGCCTCATGAAATAATTTTGGCACAAAAATATTCTCTCTATAAGAAAGGCAGGTATGAGTGCAGAATTCCACTCAGAGAAAAAGGTAAAAAGGTTATTGATAATTCTTGGATCCATAGAAAGATAAATCTTTGTCAGGATGATATCAATTCAGTTATTTCTAAGATTGTCACTAATTGTTGTTCTGAGAATTTGCTTGCTTTTTAGCATAGAAAGCGTCACAAATGTTCTATTGAATTGAAGATGATAATTGATAAGAATGGAAGACAAGTTGAGCCTAAGTTCAAAGCTCATCATTCAGGTATGTCTCCTTCTTTAAGAGATGAATGTTTATAGGAAATTACAGGAGATTGGTTTTGGCCTGCTGACGCCGGTGACTGCATATGCTCAGAAACCTCTTGTTTGCAACAAGGTGAAGCTTTTAGCTCCACACCCTAACAATCTCCCACTTGGAGATAAATAGCTGCACCTGTACCTAAACCATTACTCTGTCTAATCTGCATCCTGGCTTGTATTCCTCTTCAAGCTCCCACTTGAAGACAACCCACCACACTCCTTGTGGTGTTAATCCTGTGCCTGACTTTCTTCATTCTCAACTTACCTTCTTCTGCCATTTCTATACTCTCACTCAAACCGCAACCCCTATGAGTAACCTGTAATCAACAACACTTAACAAATCTGGGACATCTGTTAGTCAAACTCGCTCTGAGAACATCCAACCTCACTCTGATACCACTTGTTGGGGATCAACCAACAATATGATTACACTTATGAAAGCAATAAACATGGAATTAAATCAGAATGATAAGTAACTAGAATCAGATAATATCAAAGAACAAGAGATATAAGAAACCACCCTGAAAACTTGTATTAAACTCTTTACAGAAGGAATACAATTGAAGAAACTTCTTTCTTCCACACCTCTCTCAGATGTACAAATCTCTCTCTAGATCTCTTTCCCTCAAGAGCTCTCTCTCTCAAGTACAATCAACTCCAACAACCTGGAATGATTCAATTTTGTACTGTTCTTCAACATTACATTACAATACAATAAGCTAAGAAGATCTAATCCTACATATAGAATTAGGAAACATGAGCATGCATTTACAACCAATAGTTATGCCACTTAAACAAGGGCTCTAAAACAATCTTACTAATAATAGAGACACAAACTTAAGACTATGACTTAATCTCATCATGCAAACACTTGGTTTTGTTGTCAAAAATAGCTCTCTGGATGCACAGGTAACCGATGCCGGTTCCTGCCTGCTTGCCTGTGACCGACGTCGGCTGATCCCTGCCAATGTCAGTGTCTCTTGAACTACACCTGACCAACGTCGATCGCTCCTGACTAATGTCAGTGACTGTGTAAACCTGAAACTATCAAATGCGCTCCTTTGGTGAAGCTTTTAGGCTCCACACCTTAACAATCTCTCACTTGGAGATAAACAGCTGCACCAGTACCTGTACAGCAACATCTTCTAGCTCCTCCATCTTCAACTCAATCATGAAGACCAACAGAAGTTGAATGAAGATTCAACTTCTCCTTTATAACCGGCTTGGTTAACATATCAAAAAGATTCTTATCTGTATGAATCTTCTCTAGCTTCAACTCACCATCCTCCAATACCTGTCTTATGAAGTGGTACCTTAGTTGTATGTGCTTGGTTCTTGAGTGAAAGGCTAAATTCTTAGCCAAATGAATTGCACTCTGACTATCACTATACAATCTGCAACTCTCTTGCTCCTTTCCTAACTCTTCCATGAACTGTGTCATCCATATCATCTCTTTGCTAGCCTCTATGACTGCAATATACTCTGCTTCTGTAGTTGACAAGGCAACAACCTTCTGTAACTTAGATATCTAGCTAACCGCCGTTCCACCAACAGTGAAAACATATCCTGTGGTGCTCCTCCTGCCATCCAAATCACCTGCCATATCTGAATCTACATAACCATGTAGAGAAGTATTTGAACCTCCATAGCACAAGTGCCTACTGCTAGTTCCTCTCAGATATCTAAGGATCCACTGAACTGCTTTCCAGTGTTCCTTCTCTAGATTGGCCATATACTTACAACTTCCACTGCTTGGGCAATATCTAGTCTAGTACAAACCATTGCATACATTAAACTCCCTACTACGGAAGAATATGGAACTCTACTCATGTACTCTACCTCATCATGTGAATTAGGACATTGTTCTTTACTCAATTTAAAATGTCCAGCCAAAGGTGTGCTTACCGGTTTTACATCTTGCATGTTGAACCATTTCAACACCTTGTTCACATAATCCTCTTGAGACAAAAGCAACCTATGATTTTTCCTATCTCTCTTAACAACTGAGTACAAACTGGTACTCCAAGTAGATATCACCATAATCCTACTCTTGATGTATTACTATCACCTTGGATCTTGCTCCCCTGCCAATCTTTGTTTGACCCTCGCATACACACATCCCTGTAGACCAACCTGATCTTACTTATCACATGTAGATCTCCTCCATGATACTGTAACACCTTGCATATCAAATCTGATCTTACATACATGGGGAATCCTACTTGATTCCACCATGGGAAGAACTCTCCAAGATCCACACTTAGATTCTACAAATTCTTCACTTAACAATATAGCCCATGAGTCTATTATATAGATCTCATGCATACACTGATTAGACTTGCGGCTCAAGACTCTAACTGGTCTTTATCATGCAAACTCTACATTCACTTAACTGACTGTTTGTCAACAATAGTTTTGACTGCCATAGGCAACTGACATCGATCCCTGCCTTCCTGGAGGTGACCGACGCCGACCGATATCCTACCGATGTCGGTTTCCTTTTGCGTCCCCTGACTGACATCAGTTTTGGCCTGCCGATGCCGGTGACTGCATACGCTCAAAAACCTCTTGTTTGTAATAAGGTGAATCTTTTAGCTCCACACCCTAATAGTTAGGTTTTGGGGGAATCAATTTAGTATTTAGTCTCTGTATAATTTGGAGTTATTATAATCAGGGATTTAGTCTAAAACCTTCCATTTAGCTGCAATTTGATTTTACACTTGAGTTAGGGGTTTCTTCACAGAATGAATATGGGTAGTGGCCACACTTTTCAAAAGAGTCTTAACAAAAGAATGAAACACCTGAGATGCATTTGTAGCAGTGTCCCTAAAAATTTTGTGGTGGCTTTCTTTCAATAAAATCCAACTCAAACAGGGTAGAGTTTGATTCCATAATTCCATAAGCTAGGGATGTGGAAAGGTTGGATTCTAGCTGAGGATTACTTTCTTAAGGTTAGAGTTACAGATCCATTCAATACCAAAGTTATTTACAATTATGCCCCATAATTCCTGAGCAAAATCACAGTGAATGAAAAGATGTGAAATTGTTTCCTCTTTTGAACCACACAAACAACATCTATTGACCAGGGTAAACCCTCTCTTTTGAAGGTTGTCCTATGTTAAGATTTTGTTATGAGTAGTAGCCCACCAAAACATGTTAATTTTTGGTATAAGTTTATAATTCCAAACCTTTTTCCATATATATTTATTCTGAGCCTTAGGAATTAGTAACTGATAAGCAAATTTGATAGAAAAACATCCATTCTTATCTGGCCACCAGTATTGTTCATCTTCATAGGGGAAGAGAGGGATTTTGGTACCCTAAATCAACTGCTGAATCTCCCAAATTCTTGAGAAAAGCTCAAGCTGATGATCACAGTAGTCCAATAGATTTTTCAAGCTCTACATACTATTGTTATTATCCATGTAATCACTGACTCTATCTCCAAAAAATTGAGTAGCAATGTCAGCAATCTCTCCATAGTTTCCTTGTGTGATGAGAGCCTTGTCCTTTAACCAAATATCATCCCAAAATTTAATATGCCAACCATTTCCAAGTTTTCATCTAATTCATTGCTTAAGAAGGCTTTTATTTTTTAGAATTTTATTCCATATCACAGATCCCTTGGGTAACCCCATCTGTTGAAGAAAGTTAGAACCATCAGTGCTATGCATATATTTGGCACACATTATTTCCCCCCATTCATTATTTTTATGGATCAGGTTCTAATTAATTTTTGAGAGAAGGGTTTTGTTTATGTTCCTGATAGACCTAATATTGAGGCCACCATGAGATTTTGGAAGACACACATTTTCCCATTTGACTAAAGACATTCTCTATTTATCTTCTAGACCTATTAACATGCATATAAATAACCTACATATTATCTATTGTGTACATATAACATGTGGATTTTTCTTTTACTTCTACAATATAATTGTAATATTATTCCCCACTTGCAATTACTTTTCTAAACTATAGTTTTTATTATGCAAAATATTTGAATCTGAAAAAAATTAATATTCATTCAGCATTTAAATTTTCCTTCATGATCATTGTAGACATCCATGGAGAATGAGATAACAAACAAAAAAAATGTTTGACTTATGTAATACATAAGGATGAAATAAATTCTAGTTGGTGGCTTAATTACCATACATAAAAAATAACCATTGAACACACACTCTATGATCCCTCTATTGAACAACCTTGTAAGAAATTACATGAAATGATATATTGTATGTATTACATGTACATGCATGTTTCATCAACAAGGAACTTTCCATGTAATAAATCAAGGTTTTTTCATAGTGAACATATTTATTGTCGTTACATTACAAAAAAAATAAAAATTATTTCTCTACTTTTAATAACATGGACCTAGGAATACATCCTAAAATTCTATCTAACATCACTCAAGTTGAGGAAATTCTCATTGCATGAGTTAATCCAACCTTTAAAGAAAGCCATACATGTTGTGGATAATAAAAATACAATTATCAAATTATTAGTTTTCCTCAATATATATCTTATATTATTAATTTTATGCCATGTCTACCTTAAGATCTTGACATCTTGGTGATTAGAATAATTAGATTTGAAAATAATCCATACAATGTTTTTTTAAAGTAGAACATGTGCCATGTAGGAACTATTATACAAAATGAAGAATGACCCCTATTATAGATATTTTCAACCTGATCATCAAATAATTGTTACACTCCCATACAAACTTATCAATATATCATCTACCCTTCGCTAAATTACTATACACATGGGAGACATACAATTCAATAATATAAACTTCAATGTGGACACAAATGCATCTATGAATCCAAATAATTATTAAACTTCATATTTTGTAGCATCTCTTCTAAATTAATGAGAGAGGTAGACCAAATAAGATATTACATAAATAATACCAATGATAGTCTACCATCTGTAGTGGATTGTCCATGTGTTAGTAGGTTACCTATTAATGAATACAACAAATAGGGCTTATTCTCTATGGAATTCCCTTATCTTTTCCAAATGGGAGTTTATATATAATAACAACATCAAATTAGGAAATTCCAATTTCATGAATATGCTATGCACTTGCTCCAATACTAGGATAACTAGTTTGGAAACCATCTAAGTTCCCACTACTTCTTGTTAAACCTTATAATGTACCATTGAAGTCAAGGAAAACACACAATATTTGAAAAATAACATTGAGGACAATTTTACAATAACTATATTAGACTTGCACCAACATCTAACACTATTATTGATGATCAACTAATGTGTTTTAAATCAACTCTTAGAAATACATTGTCATTTTGGTCCAAGCAAATAAATGAACTAACATATATGATCACATAGTTAGCATCCCCAACATTGTTCTTCAAATTTATCACATCAGACACCAAGTGGTCATATCTAAATGAAGTCATGCCAAGTACCCCTCCATCTCTCCCAAACAAAGGTAATCATTAGAGAAACCCAAAATCTTATTTCAAATCCATATCTTACAAATTTGTATACAAGTAAAAGATGTTCAATATTCCATAAAGAAATACTAGGTAAACATCTACATAACAAGGATTATTATTAAATGTATTAATGTTTAGCCTATATTTGATTTGTCCAACTACATTTAAAAACTTAGTAAAACATATTTAATAATTTATATTTTTACAATCAGGTGTGAATGGCAACACAGAGAATCTGCACACATTCATGGATTTTTATGGTTATAAATGCACCCAACATGAATGAATTACATTAGGAAGACCATTATCAAGTGGATTCTATAAGGATATTATTTTATTTCTATGTGATAACATAGAATACACACATCAATGATATAATCTAGGATAGAATACACTGTTCTAGTCTAGATGATCCATGTTTGCTCACCATAGCAGGAAGTTTAGTGTTAATGATCAAAAATATTATGAGGATATTATAAATTAGGTTCAAAATCACAACAAATGCAATAAATCTACATGTTTTTAAAAAAGGGCACTACTCTAAAGTGCAAATATTAAGCACCATGGCCATTAAAAGTGATTTCAAGCATGTTTATTAACAATGCAAACCACAAAAATAAATTCCATTAATGATGAAAGAGTTGACATCCAAAACGTAAAAATGATTTCAATATGGTGTGAAAATTTTTATTTCCATCCTCTTGTCTCTTGCCACATTATTCTCAAAAATATATTAAATTATACTACTAAAACCAAAAATAAATTTGAAAGATATGACCATATGTTGAATAAAATATTATCTATAATTGAATTCAAACACTCGATAATGATTTCATATAGTAATTTCCTCACATAAACCATTATTTAATATGACACAAGTGTACATAAACCATCTTTCATTGTTGTGTATATAAATCACCCTTATTTTCTAGATATATTTCCACTCATTGTGGTCACCCAAACACGGTCTTTCAAAAAATATATAAAATCTAACCAATGAAAATATATAAAAATTTAAGTAATTATTCACATATTCCTTCATTTTTATTATATTGTACTTCCTCTTGATTCACCAACATATGAATCTTTATATTGGTATGAGCTCGTATTATACAAACCACTCCATAAAATTTTAGAAGACATTGGCATAACTATGCATGACATTGTTAGACATTGGAAAAAATTCAAGGAATTCTATGTTCCATGGCATATTGAGCAAATATTTATAGAGAAACTAAAAAATGCTGATTCAAGTAGTAATGTTTTCAACATTTAAAAAGATGTAAGGTGGAAGTCAAAATGCATTTGTTAAAAAAGTTGTCTCACATGCACCCATCACACAAAAATAACATAAATGAAATTGGCATGCTTGGGTTACATGACTTCAACACTAACAATAACTAGAATCATTATAAGGTGTTTCTGAGCTTACACATGACAATACCATAATTTATATATTCTCATTGCATAGTTAACTAAAATCAATACATAGAGTGCACAAGTGAACCACTACCAGCTAAAATATTAGGGAACCAACAACTAGCCTTTAACATTATTCTATAGCACAATCAAAGAAATAAATAATATCTACCACTCAAAATGATTATACACGGAATAATAGGCATTAGTAAATCTGACTTGATTAGATGCATCAAATGTAGCCTAAATGGAATCGTATAGAGTATCAATTCTCCCCTTTTTCTTCTCACTCCAACTGGTGTAGCAACATTTAATGTAAATGCATCAATATTACATTCAAGCCATTGGATTCCTATCCATGAAATTAAGGAAATTTAAGGAAAAACACTAATAATTTTTCAAGAAGAAATGAAACATATTGAATATGTACTCATTGATGAAATGAGCTTCATAGGCCCAAAAGATGCTTAGCAATATAGATAGTTAATTATGTGAGGCATTTCCTCAACATGGTGACAATGATTTTAGAGGTTGTTCGGTTATACTTGTTGGTGACCTTAGACATATTCATCCCCTAAATGACATACCCATGTATGCAGGAAATTCATTTTTCCACACACTTTGGTAGGCATTCATTACACAAAGTTTTGGCAACATGGATGCATAAAAAATCATACACTATGTAAAACTTTATTGAACAAAATCAAAAATACAAATCCAATAAAAGAAGACTAGAATATGGCCATGTCAAGGATATCATACTTCATACATCTAGACTGGAATATGCTCATATCAAGAACATCATCCTTCATACATCCATAATAACATGAAGATTTCAAAATGTCCACACATTTGTATGAAACTAATAAATTGGAAATGATGCATAACAAACAAATGCTAAAATAATTAAATATTCCAATAATAATATGTAAAAAAAAAAGTAAACAACATATTACAACAGATAATGACACTCAAATTGAGAAAATTGTGCTTCTAGGTAAAAGACAAAAGATTATGTTGACATCTAAACTATGGCAGAAAGTAAGGTTGGTTAATGGAGCCATTGAAGAAATAATTCACATTTTCTACCACATCGATCCTAATCCACCTTCCTTACCCACATACATTATTTTTGCCTTCAATAAATATTATGGTGCCCCATGGGATATTTACAATCTAGAACATGTTCCAATTCCTCCTGTTACATTGGGGAATCACTACCAAATGCCTATAAAAATTTCATAAGCTCTAACCATACATAAAGCATAAGGGATGGCTCTCCATAAAGTAATAATAGATATTGGCAATATTGATTATCAAGGGTTGACCTTCACTATCATTTCAAGAGTATGCTCACTGTCTGACCTTTATATCAACCCTTCATTTTTATTTGACTATTATGCTAGAATTAAGGATAATATATATGTTAATATACAAAGAGTAGATGAATCAAGAATAAATATAATTCCTCTTCTTATTCATTTGCAATAATTGTAGTATTTCTCAATAAACATAAAAAAAGTTACATTTCTAAAGAATTTATTTTGCTTTTTCCTACTCCTTGACTACTTGGTATTGATGTAAACTTTATATATATTTAGGATATTGAAAATTATTTAATTTAAGTTTAAATCAATGTTTTAACATATGCATGATATTTAACATTATATAATTTAAGTTTTAGTTTTTAATTTTATAAATTTTATTTTGTATTAAATTTCTATCAATAGGTCATGAATTCAGCTTCCATTGAGTGAAACTAGAATACATAAAACTTTATCCCCTTAGTTAAACAC
>JARHVA010001113.1:3422500-3620000 GCA_037957365.1 Torreya grandis
GATAATATATTCAATCTACACTAAAATAAAGTATAGTAATTCAAATAAATCAAGGACTTCTCAAAGTGGAGTTTCATCATGCAAGCTTGTAGGATTTGGTAGAAGACAAAGTGGAGTTTCAGCATGCAACTTGATCTTCAACAACCTCAAGCCTCCAAAAAGTAATTATACATCCACCTCACAACATGGAGACTTAAAATCAATTATTAATAAATTAGATAAGGAATAATATGTCAACAGAAGTTAGACTTTAGTTATGTTTTAGTTTTCAACCTTAATGAGGGTATTGATGACATGTTTGCATGTTTGTCTCCTCACTAAGGACTCTTTTCACTATATGTACTTAATTTTATAAGTAATTTAAGATACCTATAGATAGTTATGGTTCATCCCTAAAAAATTTAAAACTTGTAAACACCTTCTTGAGCAATACAAAAACTTATTTTACCTTCTCATAGGTTTGTTATTATGTGCAATTGATTAATTGTTGATGGAAGCTTATGATAGTTACAGCCTATCCCTGATTTATGTCTATTTTTTTGTAGATTTATATATCATAATTGATCTTTTATAGTTTAAATTTTGTCTCTTAGAGTTTATGCAATTCATAGTTGTGATGAATTCCATTTGAGCTTCCTAAGACCAATAATCATCCTTCTAAGTACTATTATAAGCTAAATCCTTTCTAAAAAACATTTATGCTCAAGATTAATTGGTGAATTATGAGTTGTGTATGTGTGAGTGATATTTTAGTTCATTTTGTGTGTGTCCAATAAATTTAAGGTATTTAATTTTGATGTATCACCCCATAGTTAGTCTTAGAAGTATATGAAGTAGTTGTGTCTCTCTCTTTTCATTGTCAAGAAGTATTTTAGGTGATGATCAAGGTGATTCATAAAGGGAACCAACCATATATATAAGTTTTCTTAAATTATAGGTCAACCACAACCTAGAAGTGATCCCATTATGTCAATTGGGTGAGAAATCTTGAAGACTTTTCTCAAGGGTGTAACTCAAAGTGATAATAGTCATATAGAAGGTCTTTGTTACTTATATATCTATGAGTTATTGTAGTGTATCATTGATGATGTTACTATAATAAATATATTACTTACCATCACATATGATGCTCATAGCCATGAACATACAATGATAAAAATACATAGTTTTCTTGTTACCCATGACCCTATGAAGAAGGGTGACCTTGTCCAACAATTTTTATTTGAAATATGACATAAAGAGGTTCTTCATGAGTTTCAATAGGCCTTTTTTTTTTGTATTGTGTGTTCACTCTACTAATGCATTCTACTTATTTGGACCTTAGAACCAACCCTAATATGGTATCAAAGCCACCCCAATAATCATGTGTCTAGTTTTTTTATGTTATAATCTTTATTTTGAAATCTTGAGATTATTTGCAGATATTGTGAGGCAATTTTTTTAAGGGTTTAAAAAAAAATTGGGGTGTTTTTTTGAAATCTCAAAAAACATTGTAAGGGATTTTTTGGGGTACATTAATCTATAGTAGTAGTGTATTCTTGTCTTGATTCTCTCATGCCTTCATAGGTAGTTATTTGTTTTTTAGACTAGGGTATTCAGAGTAAGAGTCAATATTTTCATACGATGGTACCATAGCCTATCATGAATTGATTTTGGTCACTTGCCACTCTAAGTAGTTTGTCAGAAGTGTTACAAGTTATACACTACTACAAGTTTTGAGAGCATTTTGAGGATGGACAATGAGTGGACTACATTCATATTGATAACCTGATATCAACATCAAAACCACATGTTTAGTATCATCTTTCTATTTGATGCTTTATGGCCTAATATATAATATGCCCTACACTTATGCCTTTCAAACTACATCTCATATAGATATTCATTTCCACCCTTTATTCATTGTTCATTGTTAAACTAGTTTGTCCTACACCTATAGATTCCTCAGTGGGTTTCACAAACTTGAAACTCCCCTTGGAAGCATTCTTCACTTGTCATCAATTTGGTAGGGTTCTTATTCCTTCAATAAAATACCATTATTTATTCATTCAAGTGGTTTTTGATCACCAGTGAGAAAGAAGGCCATGTTTTTTTATTTTAGTGGGAATTTTTTTTTCTTGTTAAAAAGGGGGGAAGGAAATTAAATTAAATCACTTTAACAAGTATTTAAATGTTTTTAAAGTCAAATATTTAATTAATTTTTTTAAATTTTATTATGTCAAGGTGATTTCATTATTTTATAATATTATGGTATCTTTAAAAAGGGTGTGTGTGTGGGGGGGGGGGGCTTATTTATTATATCAATGTCAATTCTCAAAATTGATATTATTATTTGCAAAGTCCTTGATCAGTTATTTGGAAATAAGTGGAACAATAATGTATAGTTGGGATATTTGTTTTGATTTGTTTTCATTAAAAATAATATATTATGTTATGATTAATATTCAAAAGATGGGAATTTTGTTTTGAATATACTTCATTTTTTTGCTTCACAAAGATCGAAGGGTAAGGTTCAGTTTGACAGGTGGCCAAACCCATTCACATTCAAAGTAATAATTTATCTCTCCTACTTAATTTGTACTTGTTTTTCCTTGGATGAATTATTGGCCAAGCCTAATATCCCCTTTGTATATATTATCATTTCTAACATTTACACTAGTTTTTCGAGATGCATTCTTAGTTATGCCTAATGTTTTTTGAGTGTGCATTATTTGTAACATTTGGGGGGCTTCACCATTTCATATTTAAAGTGGGGTGTAATCTATTTTTTGTTACTCTTTCTTTCTTCGTACACTTTTATTTTTCAACAATAAGAAGTTTCAATGATACTATAACTCAACACTAAAATGGATTCAAATTTAATCAACACATTAACTCCCTTTAACTATCAAAAATGGAAAATCAATATGGTAATTATTACAAGGAGTAAGGGTTTGTATAGGATAACCATGGGTGATGAAACTAAACCTAACACAAATGTAGATAAAGTTAAGTGGTATAACCATAGTGGTGAATCCTATGGCATATTATGTGTTTATGTAACATCTAATCTTCTATTTCACTTAGATCCTACCAAATCACCCAATGATGTATGGATAATTATAGGAAAGCTATTTTGGGAGTAAGATGTGATGAGAGGTCATGAACTTGAGAATTAACTTATTAGCCTAAGTCCTAGAAACTTTGGTACCCTTCAATATTTCTTCACTAAGTTTAATTCCTTGAGTTTGTAGTTAGAATAATGTGAGATAAATAAACAAGATGGATAAATTATTATTTCTATACTCTCTAAACTAGGTTTTGACTATTTAGTCTTTGTCTCTACTTTTCATGTCACTAAAAGTGCATTGAGCACTACATGGAAAATGCCCTCTTTAGATGCTTTCATTGCTGACTTAACCAAGGATTAAGACAAGTTAATATAGATGTTCAAATTGAATTCCATAAATCCTCAAGAATTAATTGATGGGAATGTGAAAGCAAGGACTTCAAACAAAGAGAAGAAGAAAAAGAATAAGGATTAAGAGAAGAAAAAAGAAGCAACCTCTGCCAAAACAACCACTAACACCTCCTCTTCTAATGACAAACCTAAGAAAAAGAAGGTTAAGGGTGATTAATGAAATAAAAAAGGGAATGATGAACACATGTGCTTAAAGAAACAAATTTATCACTTAACTCATCTTCTCTGAGAAAAACAACATTGGTGTTCCTAAGTCTATCAAGCATAATTCATCAACTCAATATTTTTCTAAGGCAAAAGGAAAAGTAAAGAGAAAGAAAATTTTAAGGTTCTTGTAGGATTTAAATATCCAATATCTTCATGGGCTATTAACTCAAGTGCTTCCCACCACATGGGTTATTCACAAATTGAGTTTTTTTTTCCTTTAAGCCTTGTAGAATATCCTCTATCACTTTGGGTGATGACACTTTAGTAGAAGTTACACAAAAAGGGTCTATTGAAATGGATGGATGAAAATTCAATAATTTTTAAGTGTTCTGTCACTTTCAACTAATCTCCTATCAGTGTACCAAATCACTCATATCAATAAGGTCATATGTGTAGAGTTTTCACTAAATTTAGTCATAATTAGAGAGTTGTAAAATGATTCTATAGTGGCAATGGGTTGGGTAGATCACAAAGTTAGTTTATATACATTCTCACATTTTGCACCTAATTCTTATCTGACTACATTGTTAACTCATTCAAATGGAGTTAGAAAAATTTGGCGTGAGAGGTTTGGTCACCTCAACTACCACTACCTAGAATAACTCATAGAAAATAACATGGTCATAGACTTACCTTGAGTCCAATTTTATAAAGGTATTTAAGAGGGTTGCTCTTATGGGAAATGTCCTGAAGATAAATTTGACAAAGGCAAATCTTAGAGGTCTTCATAATCATTGAAGTTAGTATATAGTGATGTATTTGAGCCTTTTCCCTATCTATTTTTTACAAGGGATAAGTACATTCTCACTTTCATTGATGATTTCTCAAGATACACATGGGTGTAATTCCTTATATAAAATTTTGAAGTGTTTGAATATTTTCAAATCTTTAAGGCAGTTATTGAGAAATAATATAAGAAATCCATCAAGGTTATTTTAACTAACAATGGAGGTGAATATGTTAGTAATAGATTTAAGTAGTTTTGTAACACATAGAGGGTTGATTTACAATAAATAATTACTTATATTACTTTATTAAATGGAATTTTAGAACTCAAAATTAGATTCTTGAAAGAGATGGTTAGCTGTATGATTCACTCTAAGTCTTTAGTACCTCAAATTTGTGATGAAGCCATCAATTATGCTTGTTATATTATGAATAGGGTTCCTCACAAAGCTTTGAAAGGCATAACTCTCTTTGAAGCTTGGCATAGAAGGAAACCTACATATAATAACTTTAGGGTTTTTGTATCCTTAGCTATGGCATGGATACATAAGAAGAAACACAAAGATATAGAACCTCAGTCCAAGCCTTGCATGTTTATAGGTTACCCATATGGTGTCAAGGGGTACCACTTTCTTCATCTGACCACACATGACTTTTTAATATAAAAAAATGTTTACTTTTAGGAGAGTCCCAAAGACTCAATACTTTACACTTCTTCTCCTTCAATGGATTCACTTAGACTTGATGATTATTCTTCTAACTCAGATCAACTAGAGTAGGTTCTTGAGCTAGGGTCTTATTCTTATTCTTTCAGTTTTGACAAGGGTAGTGATGTGGATTATTCTACATCTACCTCTTGTCATGTTTTATAAGATGAGGAGTTAGCACCTGACTCACCCACATATGGGCCCCTTTGGGTTAGGTAGACAACTCAGAGTGAAAACACTTATTGAGGGGATCCAACAAATGATAAACCTACTCAGATAGATTATTAGAGTGGTCTATATACTCTATTTTATTTAACTTCAAATCTATAAACATTCTAAGATGCTTCAAAGATTTCCTAAAAGGGATAGTGTTATGTAAAAAGAATATTCTTATTTAATAAAAAATCACACTTTGGATTTGGATTCACTTCCTAAGGGAAGTAAGATGGTTCGATGTAGGTAGATATATCAGACCAACTTTACAATAAATGGGTTGGTCGATAGTATAAGGTGTGATTAGTCACTAAGGCTTTTTCATAGGTATCCAACATTAAATATTCAAAGACCTTTTCACATTTTATAAAGATGAATTTGATCCTAATCACACTAGCTATAGCCACAACACATGGATGAGATGTGCACCATATGGATGTGAAGAGTGTCTTTCTTCATGTAGACCTTGAGGAGAATATCTACATTGAACAACCACATGGGTTTGTTTAAGATTAATCTTTAGTTTTTATACTTAGTAAATTCATCTATGGCCTCAAATAGGCTCCTCAAACTTGGTATGCCAAGATGGATTCATTCTTCCTTGTTTCAATTTTCACTAGGTTTCATCCAAATCCTAATGTATGTTGTTGATGATTAGAATTGCATTGTTTCCAACACCAACAATGGGAAGTTTTAGGAATGTGGGACTTGTGACCTAAAATGACCTCCAGATTTTAAAGAAGCTAGATCTTATTTATCTCAAAAGTATTATGGGAAAAAAGGATAGAAATTAAATAGAAACACTAATGTAACAAAAGAAAATCTAGCTATGGCGATGCACCTAAGTTTAATTCGATCCTTAACACTAAGCACAGTGAATCTATATTTAGGATTTAATTACATTAAAGATGAAAACAATAGAATCAAAGGCTCACAAATTAGACTATTTTGTAGTAACATAGAAAATATCAACAAAGACATAGAATTTAGTCTTCTCATTAATTTTCCAGTTACATAAAAGGCACAGATACATGCACAGTTATACAAATTTTCTAACTCAATAAAATACAACAAAGGTAAATGATATTGCTAGCCACAACTAGAAAGTCTAAAACTTATTGATAATAATCTCTCATAGAAAATTCTCTCTATCTTCTGATCCTGATCATCTAATGATCCCTGCACCCATATTTATAGCATCATACTAGCTCTAGATTGACTGCACATTCCCAACCCAACAGTCTAACTAAACTCTAACTGAACTGGAAGTATTTAACAAAAGATATCTTTCATATCTCTAAAGTTTGGTCTCCCCTGCAAGTTCAAATCCCAATGGCCTAACGAAACTAGAACTGAATTGGAAGTGTTTAACAAAAGATATTTTTTTGGATCTGAAATATTTGGTCTCCCCTACAAGTTCATTGGCTAAATTAGATACACGTAATGCTTTCCCACTATGAAAAAAATGAGGACACTTGGTGTGATTCACTTACTCTACTTGAAAACCTTCTCATTATTCAAGAGGCATAAAAAAATGACACTTGGTAGCTTTTGCGGCACTTACAAAAGACACACGACACTTTCTACATAACTTATACTCTTTGCTGTGTCTTTGCTCAGGAGTGCTTTGTCTTTGACATCTATCACAATATGATGCTTCAAAACTTTAACAACTTACAAAAAAGGGACCTACAACACTTCTTTCCTGAGCAACTTCAAAAAGGGAGTGGGGATAGGTGGCACTTTCCACGTATCTTTAACAAGGGACATGTGGCAGTCTTTGCTTTCTTTAGAAGCTTTTAGACACTTTTTGAAAATATTATGAAAGGTGACACGTGGCGATCTCTACTAAGCTTTAGCTATACTATAGAAACATTTGAGACTCATTTTAGATTCACATATATGATGACACTTGGTAGCTTCTGCTTACTTTAGAAACAAAACTTGGGGCCCACCACAGTCTTTACTCAATCAATGAAATAAAATGAAGAAACTGTGGATGTCGACACTTGGTGGTTTCCACTACTTTTAGCTAGGGACACATGGTAGCTTCTACTATTTTTAGAAAAACATATTAAAACCTTTCGTAGTTGCCACTTGGCACCTTTCACTTGACCCTGATAGAAGCTTATTGAAATAAGCTTTTGAAACACATAAGAAACATGAAACGTGGATGCTGACACTTGTCACACTCCACTAAATTACTACAAGACACGTGACACGTTTTGATGCTTTTAGAAAATAAGTATAATGTGTCTCGAATGATGACACTTGGCATGTTCCATGTAACTTTGATAAAGATATCTTTTAGATCTCTAACATTTGGTCTCCCTTGCAAGTTTAAATCCCAATGGCCTAATCGAACTGGAACTGAAATGGAAGTGTTTAACAAAAGATATTTTTGCAAGTTCATTGGCTGAATTAAATACTTGTAATGCTTTCCTACTGTGAAATAGGTGAGGACACTTGGTGTGCTTCACTTACTCTACTTGAAAACCTTCTCATTATTCAAGAGGCACCAGAAAATGACACTTGGCAACTTTTGCAGCACTTACAAAAGACACACGGCACTTTCCACGTAACTTATACTCTTTGTTGTGTCTTTGCTCAGGAGTGCTCCATCTTTAACATCTGTCACAATCCACTACTTCAAAACTTTAACAACTTACAAAAAATGGGACCCACAACACTTCTTTCTTGAGCAACTTCAAAAAGGGAATGGGGACAAGTGGTGCTTTCCATGTATCTTTAACAAGAGACACGTGGTGGTCTCCACTTTCTTTAGAAGCTTTTAGACACTTTTTGAAAATCTTACAAAAGGTGACATGTGGCGGTATCCACTGAGCTTTAGCTATACTATAGAAACATTCAAGACTCATTTTAGATTCACATAGATGATGACACTTGGTGGCTTCCACTTACTTTAGAAAAAAAACTAGTGCCCACCATAGTCTTTACTCAATCAATGAAATAAAATGAAGAAACTGTAGATGTCGACACTTGGTGGCTTTTGCTACTTTTAACTAAGGGTGCGTGGCAGCTTCCACTATTTTTAGAAAAACATATTGAAAACTTCCACAATTTTCACTTGGTACCTTCCACTTGACCTTGAGATAAGATTATTAAAATAAGCTTTTAAAATGCATAAGAAACATGAAATGTGGATGCTGACACTTGTCACACTCTGCTAAATTATTATGAGACACATGGCACATTATGATGCTTTTAGAAACAAAGTATAATGTGTCTTGGACGATGACACTTGGCATGTTCCATGCAACTTTGATACTTAGACAAAAGTTAGGCAAAAAATGAAACTCGTGCCTGCACTTTGTGTCAAAACTTCACTGCCTCAAAACTAAAACGTTCAGGAACAAAACTTGGAGTGCACAACTGAAACTCAAAAATAAAATCTAGAGTATTTTACTCTACATTTTTTGGTGACCCTGAGGACTTTTGAGCCTGCTCAAAAAAGAATCCACAATCTCCCACATGATCAAATGTGGCAAAAATCACAACTTCAGTAATGCCGTCTGATAAATAGACCACTCAACATCAGATAATCCCTACTTATTTTGTAAGTCATGGAAGGCTAAATCAAGGTTGATGATGTCCTTGTGTGAAAACCTTTAAAAAATATGAACTTCAGCCTTCAATTTAAATTCAAGATGGGACATGAGAATCAAGACAACTTCCACTTCTGGCATTGATGAATCATCTGTTAAACCCTAGAAAATTGACTAATCATTTTGCCTAGCTAACAACAAAGGTTTAATATCATCAACCATCAACACAGTGTTGTTATTAGGAAAAGGGGAGGGAAGACCTAATTGCACCATATCTTCGATATGTTGTTTCATGTCTATGATTCCCTCTTTCACCACATCTAGAAGCTCTTTGAAATTAATTGATACGAAATTGCAATTGAGAACTTCATTCACCCTTTTTTTAGCAATCATTCTGTCACTAATCCTTACTGATGATAACGTTCCATCAGTTACATCATATAGCTTTTGCAGTAGCATTTGAGAATTAAACACTCTCAAAGAGACAGTGGACAGAGTGTTTTTAACTAAAGTCTCCACCTTTTCGCACAATTTTTGTGCATTTAGCAGAAAGGTTAAAGAGGGTCTGAACTGAGTAATCTCCTCAGAGATTTTTTTCCATATTGATACATAAAGCTCCTTAACCAGATTCAAAGCTCTTGCATTCTTTGGCCTATTAGCCAACTCAAGTGTCAATTGTTCTGTTATTTGTTGCTCAACTTGAAGTTGGACATGTATGGTAGTTGTATTATTCTGCTCATTTAGTAGCTTCTATTGTAGCTGAGCAACTTGTTATAGGGTTTCCTCACATTTTTCTTGTAATGTAGCCTTTTCCCACCTTAAGGCTATCAAAGCAGATTTCTCCTGTGTCAGATCTTCCTTCAAAGAAGCATTTTGGGCTTGAATAACCTGGTGAGTTTGAAAAGAAATAGTATCTTGCAACTATTTATTGAGACTCTTTATTTCATTATTCTTGGTTTTGATTTCTATAGTCAGACTATTATAGTTTGCTTTCTCCTGAGCTAAATCAGCCTCCATCTTCTGTAGCTTCTTTGATATTTTCAAATAATCAGTAGCTATGATAGAAGTGGACTCATTTAGCAGCTTGACCCTATCTTGTGGTCTGAAAAGTGACATATCTATAGCCACTGCATTCATTGTATAATCTTTAGGCTGCATTTGCTCATTGGGCTTGAATACATTAGGTGATAAATGGGTCACCATTAGTTGCTATTGGATTGGGTCAAATTATGAACTCATATGTGGTGTAGCTAGGGCTTTATTATCTTTCATCCTCTTTTTATCCATCTAGGCTTCTCTAGCCTTCTTAGTAGTATCTGCATGAATTTAGAAGGTAGAAGGAGAGGCAATGTGCCCACCCGCAAAAGGATAACCCTATGGCAAGCCATAGGGAATAGCCAAATGTTGGCTAGCATAAATCTGAGCAGGTACTCTCTTTGGGATAGAGGGGGAAAAATGAGGCAATGATGTGCCCTGAGTATGAATAAGTGGGGCAAAATGATAAATGGGTACAATAGAGGTGGCAGGGGATATTATTTGGCCATATGGGATTGTCACCCCTATAGAAGAAGAGAGAGATTGAGAAGAAGCAAGAGAAACAAGACGTACCTGAGGAGCAACCAATGTACTCAGTGTTTGGTGTTGTGAGGGTTCTACCTCCTCCTCTAAATTAGGCTGAAGCTTCAGCCTCTTATGTTTCCTTGGCATTTCTTCTTTTGGCTATGATTCCTTCTCTTCAACATTTACCATTGCTGCTAGTGGTGAATGTACAAAATTGGGAACTCCAAAGGTTGACACTAATGGGAAAACTCTAGGTGGTGAGGATACCACACTCTTTTATTTTTCAATGGCACTGAGAGATTGGGGCCAAATAGTTACAACAACTGTAGCTGAGGTTTGTCCTGGGGTCTATAATGTATGACTAGATTCTACTCTAGATTTTGACTCTCCACCTTGTGTCTACAGTTTACTTGTATCAGGGCTAAAGATAGGAGATGGATGACATTCATCCCAAATTTATTCCCATTTCTCATTTAAATCCACATTACCAAAAGAGTGAGTAGTCTCACAAATCTCTTGCCTATACTTCCAATAGGCTTCCATTTTCTCAAGTTTCTAGTCTTTATTCTTCAATGCCCTTCTTAAACTAGAAGTCATTCTGATTTTAAGGTCAAAATCCTTTTTCTTATCATAAAAGGTCTCCCATGTCTTGGCCTCCTCTGAGGGCAAATCTATCAATTCTACATATAAATCAGGAATATCTTCCTGAGGGTTTCTTCTATTTTCCCAAAAGGGATGGCCCTCATGCATAATTCTAGCATTGACCTTGTTATTCTTGACCCATGTGGTTATGAAACTACTTGGGTCATATCCCCATTTATCTTTAATTATAAATAAGCCCATGAAAGCTAACTTTCTTAGTAACACATGCTCAACATCTCTGACATCTAGGGCCATGTTGTTTGTTACCCATGGAACATCATAAATTTTCTTCTTTTTCTTCCCAGTGCCACATTCATTATCCACCACAGACACTTGCCTGGTGACCTTTAAGAATGCTAATCTAAGGGTCAAAATCTTAGGTAACAACACTGGTTCTCCACTAAAACCATGGACTCTAATAATAGTATGATGGGATCCAAAAAAGTAATCACAAGGAATAGTGCAATTTCTCATAAGGCCTGAGACACTTGGAGTCAATCTATTTTCAATTAGCTCTAGGGTTAGATGATAAAAGGCAAGGGCAAAAAAAGTTCCTAAAATTCATATGGGTCACTAGTTTTGGACAATATTTGTGTCCATGCAGACACAAGAATGGTCCTATGTAGACCGAAGCTTGGGTCATATGTATGTAAATGCATGTATTTGGAAAAGATACCAAAATTTTGATACAACATGAGGTGAAATAGATAAAAGGAATACCTAAAAACCTCTTTAGATTTGAAATAGGTGAGCTAATCAACCATTGAATATGCAATCTACTCAGATAAATCTAACCAATACTCGTGAGACTTTTCTACAATTTTCAGTCTAAAGAAAATGGCCATTTGTTCTTCATAGACAATTATATCCTCTTTCATTCTGAAAATGAATTCCATCATAGATAGTGCCTCTTGAATGGCTTGTGAAAATTGTGCTATTGCTATTGGTAGTACTAGTATAGTGGTATCATCATCCCCTAATTGCAATTCTGATTTCAGAAACCTCAATTGATTATTGACGTTTGCCCACATTTTTTGCATTTTGGCAATGGTGGGAAACATGGCTGTCTTATCATGATGCAGGGCCAACATGTCCTTGATAGCCTTTGGTGTAATTTTCACCATGAATGAACCCTATTGTATAGTATTTGAGGGTGCATGAAACAATTTGGTGCATATTTCAACCAAGTCAGGGCACGGATGTACACCTAGGACAATAAATTGTGCCAGTTGAGAAGTCCATATCCTCATTGTGAATGTTTCATATTATCCATCCTTGGCCCTCTGAATACATCTTTGATGCACCCTTTCTCTTAGAGTTTTGCTAGGATTTTTAAGGATTGGGTCCATGATTCCATCTGCAAAATCTTTCACCTTTGTTGGGTCATTTGCATAACTAACTTCAGGGACTCTAGTCCGTGGATAGGTCTTTAAGGGTTATGCAGGGGCTGAAGCATATGATTTGCTTGTGAGAATCTTATCAATGGATTTTTAAATCCTAGACCCTTGTTGTGAATATTGTGCTCCCTCCATATCTATATCTATACTTGGAAATAGTGAACTGTGGTAACATGTATGGAGCTTTGCAATAAGGAAGGCACTTTCACTAAGCAGGTTTGCTATGAACTGAAAATGCAAGTAACAGGGATTTTATAGCAGACGCAAGAATGTCTGAGACACTGTTAAGATTTAACTCTTGCTATGGGGTATTTAATGATCCATCAAGTCTCAAAAATGGCATTAAAACTGAATAACTATTAGCAAATCTTTATTGAATCTACATGGGACAACGAGTTAGACATGTCATGAAATGGCTGTGTAAGGTACTTTGGGGAATGTTAGAGATTTGAGAGAGATTTAATGTGTCGAGAATTTTGAAAATTTTGAAAAAGGCTCTAATCCATGGCCACGTGTTCAAATAACACTTATTTAAAAGAAAGAGTGGGAAAGAAAAATGGGAAAACAAAGCAACAAAGAAAGGGAAACTATCTAACTATAATACATTAAAGACACAACTTAACTAAAATGTTTCAGGTAGATCCCATTCATAGGAATCTCTTCAGGTTTGCCTTCCATTTTTTCAAGCTCAAATGATTTTTTCTATTTACATGCACGAATCTTATAGGGGTCAGTCCATAATGCTTCAAATTTAGTGTGTTGATCCAGCTTGGTAGCTCTTGCATCCCATTTCAAAACAATTGAGCCTACTTCAAAATGGGGATTTGAAGTTTTTTTATGAAAGCATTATTTAATTATTTTTTGATGCTTTATTAATGAATCGTGTGCTGCATCCCTCTTTTCTTGAACTTCCAAGAGTTCAGCAAGTCTGACCTGCATAGGGCCATTTTCCTCAATTTCAATCTGTTTTAACAACTAGAGAGCAGGAATCTCCAAGCTCAAGGGCATTACAGTAGGCTTACCATAGACAAATTCATATGGGAACATTTTTTTTTACCTATTTAGGCATATTTATATCAGCCCATAGTGCCATATTAAGCACTTTATGCCATTCTTTGTGATGATCAGCCCCTATTCTCATGATAAGTCTAATCGGGTTCTTGTTGGTTGATTCTGCCAAACCATTACCCTGAGGGTAATAATTTGAGGAAGTTTTTAGATAAATTCCATTATTTAGTGCAAAGTTAGATACTTTTTCCCCTAAAAATTCCTTAGCATTACTAAAATTATGGTACGAGGAAGCCCAAAGTGTTAAGTTGTGGAGCTAAAAGCTTCACTGTTATGCAAATGGTGGAGGTTGTTGAGTTACAGAGTAACCAACATAGGTCAGGCCAATCGACGTTGGTCATCTTCAGCTACATAGTAATCAACATCGATTATGGTCGAATGGCATCAGTCAGATAGAAACCGATGTCGGTCACTTGTGTGTTTCTAAAACTGGTCTAATTTTAGACGAATAGTGAGTTTGCATGTAAAGACTAATTTTAGTCTTGAGTCTGCGTTTCTAATTATTGTTTGGTTTGAGATCTATTTAAGAGACCCATGGGGCTATATTTTAATGTAGGACTAAGGAATAAGAAGGATTAGATCCTCAAGTGTAAGATCTAGAAGGTCTGTAAGAGTGCAAGATCAAGAAGATCTACAGGTAAACAAGGCTAGTTGATCTGTGGGGGTAGCAAGATCAAGAAGATCTGTAGGTGTGTGTGTGCAAGCTCAGTTAGATCTACAGGGTAGTAAGATCAAGAAGATCTGCAACACACAATGTAAGTAAGACTAATTAGATCTGTAGGGTGGAAGATCAAGAAGGTCTATGGACGAGAGTAGGCAACAACAACCATTGGGTTGATTGTCACTGGAGGGAACAACTCTGTGTTTGAGTTGGTTGTAATTGATTAAGAGAGAGAACTATTGAGGGAGAATTACTTTACACCTAAGAGGTGTGGGAAGAGTGTGATTTCTTCATTGTATTTCCTTTTGAAAGAGTGTTAATACAGATTGTATTGTTTCTCATATCTCATATTCTATGCTATTTCTAAATTTTAGTTACTTATTACTTCTGGTTTAATTCCATTTTTAGCTGCTTATACAAAGGTAATCAATTGTACTCTTAGGAGAGGATCCTGATAGTTGGTATCAAAGCTTTGTGTTCTAGATCTTGACAAGTGGTATTAGAGCCTGGTTCAGAGCAGGTTAGTGTTTGTTGATTATAGGTCACTCTCAAGGGTTTTTGATTGAGTGGGAGTAAAGCAATGGCAGAAGAAAGTAAACTAAGAATGGAGAAATTCAATGGCAAGAATTATCAATTATGGAGGATACAGATAGAAGATTATTTGTATCAAAAAGATATGTACTTACCATTGGGTGGGGTTTCAAGAAAGCCCACATATATGCAAGATGAAGAATGGAATGTTCTTGATAGAAATGCTCTTGGAGCTATAAGGCTGAGCCTGGCATCATCTGTGATTTCTAACTTATCACAGGCAAAGACAATGGTAGAGTTAATGGAATCTTTGGCAAATTTATATGAAAAACCTTTAGCTTCGAATAAGGTATTTCTTATGAAGCAATTATTTAATTTGTAAATGTAGGAAGGTGGATCAGTATATAGTTATCTTAGTGATTTCCATGGATTAGTAAATCAATTAATTTTAGTCAATATAGATTTTGATGATGAAATTAAGGCTCTCTTAATCTTATGCTCTTTACCTAAAAGTTGGGATAGTTTGGTAATGGCAGTTAGTAATACTGTGTCTACTTCAAATATCTTGAAAGTTGATGATGTTGCTAGTGTAATCTTGAATGAAGAAATTCACAGGAAAAGTATAGGGGAAACATCAGGGAATGCTTTAAGTGTTGAAAGTAGGGGAAAGCAAAGAGAGAAGAGCAAGCAAGGGAAATCAAGGTCAAAGATAGATAGGAGATCCAAATCTAGAAATGGAGGTATAACCTGCTGGAATTATGGAAAGAAAGGGCATGTAAAGAAAGATTGTTGGTTGGTAGAAGATTAGCATGAAGGAAATAAAGAAGCAAATGATGCAGGTATTGTTGCATGGGATGCTCTTATATGTTCCTTGGATAAAATAGAATCTTGAGTTTTAGATTCTGGTGCCTCTTTCCATGCAACCTCAAATAGAGAATTTTTCTATGATTATGTCCATGGAGACTTTGGAAAGATTTATTTAGGGGATGGTGAACCTTGTCAAATGGTTGGCAAAGGGGAAGTGTAGCTGAAATTGCAGAATGGAAACACATGGGTGTTGAAGGATGTCATGCATGTCCCAGTCCTAAAGTGGAAGTTGATTTCTGTAGGAAAGTCGGGTGATGAGGGTTGCACAATAACTCTCATAGTGGAATCTTGGAAAGTTTCCAAGGGTGCACTTATTTCTAGCAATAGGTAAGAAAGTAGGTACACTTTATCTATCTACTTGTATTACTGATTCTGCTTCTATTTTATCTACTTCAGATGTAGATGCAAAGATGTGGCTCTGTAGGCTTGGTCACATGAGTGAGAAGGGAATGCATGTTCTTATGTCAAATGTTAAGAACTGGAAAGCCTTGGTTTTGAAGGAGAAGATGATGGATAGAGATCAGCTCAAGAGGCTGAATAATTATAAGCAGGGCAATGTTGATTTGGACAAGGTTATAATCCAAAATGAGCTCACAGGTAAAAATGATCACTCACAAGAAAACACAGTTACCGACGTCTATCACATAAGAACCGACATCGATCAGGAAAGAACTGACATCGGTCTAGTGGAGACCAAAGTTAGTGATGTCAGGCAAGTGGAAACTGATGTTAGTCAGGTAAGAACTGACATCAGTCAGGTCAGTCACATGGAACTGACATCGATCGGGTGTAGACTAAGAGATGACTGGGATCGGTAACTGTTAGATTGAAATTTAGGCAGACAGTAAGCTGTCAAGGAGTCTCAAATGCCCATGAGGAGGACTAACAGGGTAAGTAAGCCTCAAATTCATTATTCCCCTTCTTTATACTACTTGTTGCTCACTGATGGTGGAAAACTAGGAAGTTTTGAAGAGGCAATGCAGGTAGAATCCAAGAAATAGTGGGATCATGGCATGAATGAGGAAATTGATTCCTTAGAAGAGAACCAAATGTGGGATTTGGTAGAGTTGCCAGTTGGAAAGAAAGCACTGAAAGATGAATGGATTCACAAGTTAAAGAAAGGAGAGAATGGATAGGTGAGATAGAAGGCCAGGTTATATGGTCTTGAGCAAGCTGCAGGACAATGGTATTTGAGGTTTGACAAGATTATGACAAAGCATGGCTTTAGTCAATGTCAATGTGACCATTGTTTTTATTTTACTAGGTTGGATAATATTAGCTACAATATCCTATTACTGTATGTAGTGTATATGCTTGTTGCAAGGTCACACATGCAGGGAATTACTGAGCTAAAGGTAAAATTAGCTCAAACATTTGCCATGAAGGATTTGGGAGCAGCAAAGAAAATCCTTGGCATGAGTATTTCTAGAGACAGGGAAAATCACAGGTTGATTTTGTCTCAAGAGGATTATGTGAATAAGGTAGTGGAGAGGTTCAATTTGTAGGATGCAAAACTAGTTAGCACACCTATGGTTGGATAGTTCAAGCTAAGCTATGAATAGTGTCTTAAATCACATGATGAGGTTGGGTACATGGTATGTACTAGACCTGATATTACCCAAGCAGTGGGAGTTGTCAAGAAGTTTATGGCCAATCTAGGAAAGAAGCACTGGAAAGCAATTCAGTGGATTCTCAGATATTTGAGAGGGACCAACAGTAGGTATTTATGTTATGTAGGGTCAAGCACTTCTCTACATGGGTATGTAGATTAAGATATGGTAGGTGGCTTGGATGACAGGAGAAGCACCATAAGATATGTGTTCACTATTGGTGGAATGGTGGTTAGCTGGATTTCAAAGTTGCAGAAGGTTGTTGCAGTCACAGTGGCTAGCAAGGATAAGAACCCTGCAGAAATGTTAACAGAGCCGAGAACAAAGGAGAAGTTGAATATTCATTTAACTTCTGTTGGTCTTCAAGATTGAACTTAAAGATGGAGATACAAGCCAGAAATAAATTAGAATATTTATAGGTATAGGTACAGGTGTAATTGTTTATCTCTAAGTGGGAGATTGTTAAGTTGTGGAGCTAAAAGCTTCACTGTTATGCAAATGGTGGAGGTTGCTAAGTTACAAAGTAACCAAAATCAGTTAGGCCAATCGATGTCAGTCATCTTCAGCTACATAGTAATCGGCATCGATTATGGTTGGTTGGCATCGGTCAGATAGGAACTGACGTCGATCACCTGTGTGTTTCTAGAACTGGTCTAATTTTAGATGAACAATGAGTTTGCATGTAAAGACTAATTTTAGTCTTGAGTCTACGTTTCTAATTATTGTTTGGTTTGGGATCTATTTAAGAGACCCATGGGGCTATATTGTAATGTAGGACTAAGGACTAAAAAGGATTAGATCCTCAAGTGTAAGATCTAGAAGGCCTGCAAGAGTGCAAGATCATAAAGATTTACAGGTAAGCAAGGTTAGTTGATTTGTAGGGTAGCAAGATCAAGAAGATCTACGGGTGTATGTGTGTAAGCTCAGTTAAATCTATGGAGTAGTAAGATCAAGAATATCTGCAACACACGGTGTAAGCAAGACCAATTATATCTACAGGGTGGAAGATCAAGAAGGTCTATGGATGAGAGTAGGCAACAAAAACCATTGGGTTGATTGTCACTGGAGGGAACAACTCTGTGTTTGAGTTGGTTGTAATTGATTGAAAGAGAGAACTCTTGAGGGAGAATTACTGTACACCCAAGAGGTGTGGGAAGAGTGTGATTTCTTCATTGTATTTCCTTCTGGAAGAGTGTTAATATAGATTGTATTGTTTCTCATATCTCATATTCTGTGTTATTTCTAAATTTTAGTTACTTATTACTTCTAGTTTAATTCTGTGTTTAGTTGCTTATACAAAGGTAATCAATTGTACTCTTAGGAGGATCCTGACAGTTGGTATCAGAGCTTTGTGTTCTAGATCCTGACACAAAGTGAGTAGTGATACTCCCTAGAAAGTCTAAGATCACATTTTCAGTTGCTTCTTTGAGTGGCACTGCCTCACTCCATCTGGTGAAATAATCTATGGTAGTTAGAATCCATTTTTTCCCCATACTTGACACTGGATTGATCATTCCAATGAAATCAAGACCCCATTGAACAAAGGGTTCATCAACAATTATAAGACTAAGGGGCATTGCTGCATTCCTTCTCATCTCCACATAATAATGACAAGATTGGCACTTTTTGACCAGTTGATAATAGTCTATAAATAAAGTGGGCTAAAAATAACCTACCTGAGTTATCTTTATAGCTGTGGTCTTTGTAGAAAAATGTCCACCTGAGACTCCATGGTGCATTTCATGTAGTATTTTCTTAGCTTCATCTTCCTCTACACATCTTAAAAGTATGCCATCAGTATTTCTTCTAAAAAGTACTTTGTCAATTAAAATAAAATGGACTCCTTACTGCCTATAGTATCTTTTCTTGTCTTAAGAGAGCTCTTTTGGGAAAATCCCATGTTTCATAAAATGGATCTTGTTTGTGACCCAAGAGTTCTGATCAACTTCTTGTATCCTCAATAAATTTTCCTTTTCTATTTCTTCAGGCATCATCTTTTCTATATCTTGAGCCATGTATTGGCACAACCCCTACCTCGGACCAGCTTAGTGGGTCTAACCTCTACATCATACTCAAGGATCTTTGTTATCTAGTTTGCTCTTTTTTTAGTAATTTCACCCTCCATAATGTATTCTTTGACACTAGGATGAGCCACAAGTATCAAAATCTTTCTTCTTGTCACCATATGCCTAAATTTCTTGAGGGATTTTACCATAACATATGCCTATTTCTCCATAGAGTTGTATCTGGGTTCATACTCCCTAAGAGTCCTTGAGAAAAAGGCTATTGGGTGCTCTCCCTTCTGTCTATCATGTTTTTGTGTTAGGACAACAGTAATACTGAGCTCTTTTCCATAAAAATACATTATAAAAGGCTTAGAAAAGTCTAGGTTACTAAGTACTAGTGATGTTGAAATTGCTTTCTTGACCTCCTCAAAGGCTTGTCTTCCTTCTATAGTCCACTTGAACACCAGGTCTTTTTTCAACAAGAGTGTTACTAGTCTCACTAGGCCTGCAAAGTCTGATATGAATTAGCTGACAAAATTTATCTTCCCCAAAAAGGATTGAACTACTTTCTTATTTACTAGTAGGGGCAAGTTTATTATGGCTGCAACTCTCTCTGGATCTATAGAGATTCCTTCTTTGGATACTATTTGTCCCAGTAGTTTGCCTTGAGGTAATGCAAAGATACACTTCTTGGGATTCAAGGATATTCCAAAATTTTGACACTTCTTAAAAATAGACTCTAGATGATCAAAATGACAACAACATTCTTGGAAAAAATAGTAAGATCATCAAGATAAATCAGGATGATTTTATTTATGAGTTCCCCAAATGCTACATCCATAGCTCTTTGAAAAGTGGCTCCAACATTTGATAGGCCAAATGGCATCTTGGCATATGCAAATGTTCCCCATTTGGTAGTAAATGTTATCTTGTGTTGGTCTTCATCAGCTAACCAAATCTGATTGTATCCAGAGAAACCATCTAGCAAGGAAAATCTCTCTGATCTAGCCACAGTCTATAAAATTTTATCCATAGAGGGTAGGGGATAGTGATCTTTTAGAGATGCTTTATTTAAGTCTTTGAAATCCACATAGAGCCTTATGTCACCATTATTTTTCCTAACTGGCACTAGATTGGATACCTAGGTTGAGTGTTTGATTGGAAAAATTATCTTAGATTTTAAGAGTTTTTGCAACTCATCCACCATTAGAGGTTCAATCCTTGGATTCACTGGCCTCTATTTTTGTTTGACTGGCTTAGATCCTTCAGTCAATTCTATTGTGTGTTGAATGATGTATCTGTTATATCCATGAAGGTTTTCATAGGTCCAGGCTATTACTTTGTCATATATTTTGAACAAGTCAATTAGTCTTTCCCTTTCCTCTTGAGTTGCAGAATTTCCAATCTTTAGTTTTCTCCCTTCACTCACTTCTATCTCAGAATAATCTGCCTTATTTGCTTGAAATTTTTTCTTTTCTAGGCTTACATCTTCTAGATCAAATAGGTTTTCTAAAGTGATCAAGCCTTTGGGAAGCTTATTGGTCTTTAATTGAATAACTTGGTCTCCATATGCTTCTTCAATTTTGGGTTGTAATTGATCAGCAAATTCACCTAACTTTTGTAAAAATGAGAGTACCTAAGAATCATTTTCAAAGACTTGCCAATTTTCATCATTGTCTGGGATAATTGGCCTTACTATAACTTTGACTGACTCATTGTTGATTAATAGACTAGTTGTTGGATCAAACTGTGAGCCAATCTGTGCCATCCTATCAGCTTCAGAATTTTGGGTTCTAGTAACTAATTCAATATTAAAAGCTTCAAAATCTTCTATTAATTCCCAAATTCTATGTCTATAGGATCTCATCCTTACATTATTGGCTATTGCCTTTTCTCTGATTTGTTTCACCACTAGTTCTGAATCTCCTTTTACTATCAGATTTTTTACTCCCTTTTTCTTGGCTAACATGAGCCCATGTACTAAGGATTCATATTCAGCATCATTGTTAGTATAGTCAAATTGGAAATGGATAGCTCTTAAAAATTTCTCACCATTTGGAGCAACAAGACAAATTCCTACTCCAACACCATTTTTACTTCTAACCCCATCAAAATTTAAGGTCCAAATTTATGAATCTTTTTCAAATTCTTGAGTAGTTGGCATTTCTTCCCTTAAAATATTTGGGATTTCATGATCTTCATCAAATGTGACATAAGTGCCCAGACTAGTAGAGTCATAATTTTCATATGGGTCACTTTGCATCATAGCTAACAAATGGTTATTTTCCTCTTCTTGGTCATGTTCAGTCTAGTCACCTAACTCTTCCACAAAGACCCTTTCTTCCTTATTCATCATGGCATGAGCTGCCTCTAATTTTTGGGCTGGTTCATTGGTGATGTGATCTTTAGATAGTGGCTCAAATAGTATTTTCATTTTTGAACCATATTTGGTTTTTAGGATGAGGTGATACTAATCAAGTGACATATATACTCCTATCTTAGCTGTGAAATCCATAGATAAACATAGGCCAAATACAGGGGGTATATCTATGACTACCACATCTTGATTGACAATTATATTATGGAAAGTATACAATTGTAATGGGAGATATTTAATTTTTCCTATTGTTTGCACCAATTTGCCATCCAACTACATAACTCCTCTAGTAAGTGGCTCATACTTTATTTTTAAAGATCTGCTATTTGCTTAGGCATTACTGTAGTACTAGGCCTTGAGTCTATCATTGCATTATGCAATAGTTTCTTTCTAACTATCAAAGTCAAATAGAAGGGCTCTGGTTTGGATTTACTGACCTCTGTTGCATTGTTCAAAAGGGTTGTTGTCTGTAGAGGAACCGTATCTTTGAGTTTTTATTTATCAGTAGGTCCTTCTTTGGTGCTAGTATGTTTAAGCACTACTTGGCCTTATAGAGCTTCTTATAATAGTGTCTTTTACTTAGGAATAGCTAATATGTCCCACATTGACACATGTGCTAGGGTTCTCTTCAGCTGATCCACCACATTCACTGGTCCTAGTGTTTGGGTTCTTGGAAAATAAGGGTACCTTAATTTTTCTTGAACTTGTCTATAAATTACTTGGTTCTACACTAGCTGAGGCATTTCTTGTCTAGTAACTATATTTTGATGACCTTGAAATGGAGGATTCCCCATAACTTCATTTTTTGTAACTTTAGGCTGTTCCATCATCCTTCTCTTTGATCTAGTGTAGTAATCTGATTGTACTACTGGCTTCTTGGAAGTGGAAGCTTCATTCAAGAATACTAACTCTTCATCTTTAACCCATGAAAATAAAGCATGTTCAGAGGTTATTTATTCTTCATGTTATAAGGACATCCCTTGCATCTGAGCCATCAAGACTAAATTTTGCATACCAGGGGATTGGTAGGCTTGAGTGTCAGAAGTACTTGCAAATTGTCCATCCATTCTTCTTTGCTCTTCTACCTTTTATTGTAGATTACCCATGGGAAAATCTCTGGGGATATGAGCATTATTACAAGGGAAACACCAACCATTGGTGCCATCTACATAATTATTCTACCCCTGAACAATCTCCCTATTTGGATTAGGGGGAACAATTTGTGAGGGTGTAGGGACTGTAACTAATTGGTTTGCTAGCTGAGGGTTAGTTTGCCTTTAAGGACCTTGATATTGGTTTGGCTATGGTGAAAATCTATTTCCTTGGTAGCCTTGATATTTGGGTTTAGGATAAGGATTCTGCTATCTTTTTATATTAATTAACTCATTAGAAAATGTCCTTAAGATGTTCTTGATATCATCCATCTCAGATGACTGGGTAGGGACAAGTTCTTTATCAGGTTGTTGAGGATATGTATACATAGACATAGGTGGGGCTATGAGATTAGGGGCTTCTTGAGGCAAAGGTAAGGTAATCTCTGGCAACATGGGCATGGGAGGCCTTGGGGACAACTTTCTGGCATTTATTAAATTATTTTCAGCTCTGACTGCATAATCATAAGCTTCTGGCAGAGTCTAACCTTTAAATGACTGAATCATTACTGATATATCTGAATTTAAAGCTTTAAGATAAAATACTATAGCCATAATTAGTAATGGTCTTGCTGTAGCACGAATCCTTTCCCAAGTCTTTTGAAATCTTGAATCGAAATTAGTCATTGCTTCTTATGGTGCCCTTTTGATAGTAATCAATTGTTGCAACAAAGAAGATTTATCACCCTTTTCTTCAAATATTTCAAAGAAAAGATCTCCAATCTGATCCCATGTAGATATTGTATTTGGGGTCAAAGATCAATACCATTTTAGAGCCTTCCCTTTAAAAGAAACTGCTAACAATATTATAGCCACATTCTGCTGTGTGACCACATGTATTGCACAGACATCAGACACATCCTGTAGATGTTCTTCAAGTGTTTTGAAATCTTTCCCACTAAATTTGGGCAGAGCTTTCAGGGCATTTAATGGAATAGGATCCCAAGTGGTTAGGGGTATTGAGAGAATCAGAGGACTGCCAGTGTTCCAACTTGCATAATTCCTTGGGGGTATAGGTGCTCCCATGTTTGCTCTTGGTATTGCTATGAAATGATTGAATCTTCTTCTTGAACTAGCTATCAATGGTGGTAAAAGAATACCTAGATTTATAGAAGATTGGGATCTTGTTACTGGTCCATAACATTGACTCCTTGTAGCTCTCTGGTTCATACGGTCTTGAAAGAAACTTCAAGATGGTGTCATCCCACCGGGTGTGCTAGAAACTATTGATGATTAGAATTGTGCTGTTTCCAACACCAACAATGGGAAGTTTCAAGAATGTGGGACTTGCAACTTGAAATGACCTCTAGATTTTAAATAAGCTGGCTCTTCTTTGTCTCAAAATTTATGTGGGAAAAAGGATAGAACTTAAACAGAGAACACCAATGCAATGAAAGAAAATCTAACTATGGCGATGCACCTAAGTTTAATTCGATCCTTAACACTAAGCATAATGAAGCTATATTTAGGATTATATTACATTAAAGAGCAAACAATGCATGATCAATGTAAAAGATGAAAACAATAGAATCAAAGGCTCATAACTTAGACTATTTTTGTAGTAACACATAAAATATCAACAAAGGCATAGAACTCAGTCTTCTTATTAATTTTCCATTCACATAAAAGGCACAGATACATGCATAGTTATAAAAACTTTCTAACTCAAGAAAATAAAACAAAGGCAAATGATATTACTAGCCGCGACAAGAAAATCTAAAAATTCTTGATAACAATCTCTCACAAAAAATTCTCTCTATCTTCTGTCCTGATCATTTGATGATCCTTGCACCCATATTTATAGCATTGGACTAGCTCTAGATTGCCCACACATTCCCAACCCAACAATCTAACTGAACTCTAACTAAACTGGAAGTGTTTAACAAAAGATATCTTTAGGATCTCTAACATTTGGTTTCCCTTACAAGTTCAAATCCCAATGGCCTAACCAAACTGGAACTAAACTAGAAGTGTTTAACAAAAGATATTTTTTGGATCTAAAATGTTTGGTCTCCCCTGCAAGTTCATTGGCTAAATTAAATACACGTAACACTTTTCCACTGTGAAACAGGTGAGGACACTTGGTGTGCTTCACTTACTCTACTTGAAAACCTTCTCATTATTCAAAAGTCATTAGAAAATGACACTTGGCAGCTTCTATGGCACTTACAGAAGACACACAACACTTTCTGCGTAACTTATACTCTTTACTATGTCTTTGCTCAAGAGTGCTCCGTCTTTGACATCTGTCACAATCTACTACTTTGAAACTTTAACAACTTACAGAAAATGGGACCCACAACACTTCTTACCTAAGTAATTTCAAAAAGGGAACAGGGATAGGTGGTGCTTTCTATGTATCTTTAACAAGGGACACGTGGTGGTCTCCACTTTCTTTAGAAGTTTTAGCTATACTACAGAAAAATTCAAGACTCATTTTATATTCACATAGATGATGACACTTGGTGGCTTTCACTTACTTTAGAAACAAAACCCATGACCCACCATAGTCTTTACTCAATCAATGAAATAAAATGAAGAAACTACGGATGTTGATACTTGGTGGCTTTCACTACTTTTAGCTAGGGACACGTGGCGACTTCCACTATTTTTATAAAAACATATTGAAACCTTTTGTAGTTGCCACTTGGTGCCTTCTGCTTGACCCTGAGAGAAGCTTATTGAAATAAGCTTTTGAAACACATAAAAAACATGAAATGCAGATGTTGACACTTGTCGCGCTCTGCTGAATTACTACGAGACACGTGGCACATTTTGATACTTTTAGAAACAAAGTATAATGTGTCCTGGATGATGACACTTGGCATATTTTACACAAATTTTATACTTAGACAAAATTTAGGCAAAAAATGAAACTCATGCCTGTGTTCTATGTCAAAACTTGATTGCCTCAAAATTGAAATGTGTAGGGACAAAACTTGGAGCGCACAATTGAAACTCAAAAATAAAATGTAGAGTATTTTACTCTACATATACTTTTTATGGTAGGATGATTCTTTACTAATATTGGCCCTTTATGTTGATGATATTTTGATCACCTAAAGTTTTTCATCATCTATTATAGTATTAAAGATATATCTATAAGATATATTTGACATGACATACTCGGGTCTTCTACATTACTTTTTTAGCATCAAGATTTTATAGTCTAATTAAAGGATTTCACTTACACAACCTAAGTGTTATCTCAATATTCTATTTCAATTTCACATGGATGATTTCAAGCCATCTCTAACTACCTTTACACTTGGAGTCAAGCTTGAGGTTGACTCTTCTACACCTTTCGTTGATGCCACTCGATATCGAGAGCTTGTTGGTAGTCTCATTTATCTAACTCATACTAGGACTGATATTCCATATATAGTAGGCATTACTTCATGATTCATCTATGATCCCCTTGAGATATAATGGAAAGCATATAAATAGATAATCCACTACATTTAGGGCTCTTGTAGGTTTGGGATTTAGTAAATATTAGGCATAAAGGTTGACATGGCTGGTTTTTTAGATTTAGATCGGGCTAGTAATATTCAGAATCACAAGTTCACTTTAGGTTATACTTTTTCTTTGGGTTATGGTCCTATCAATTGATCTAGCAAGAATCAAAATATTATTTTTATTTCATATAAATTGGTAGAGTATAGGGGAGTTGTTAATGTAGCTATTAAGGCTATTTGGCTTTAGGGGATTCTATCTAAGTTTGGCATTCCTTTTAAGCAACCAACCATCATCTATTGTGATAACCAACTTATTATATAGATATACAAGATATGGTTTAGCAACAGTAGACCAAACACATTGATATTCACATGTATTTTATCTAAGAACTTATTAATGGTTAGGTCATTGACTTGAGATTTTTCTAGTTTTCATACAAAGTTAAAAAGATCTTTATCAAAACCTTCACTAAGGGCAAGTTTATTCATCTACAAGTTCTTCTTAGGGTGTAGTCTACATCAATAGTAGCATCATCTTTAGGGGGGATTCTATCCATTTCACTTATTCTCCATCTCACTTTTGAGGGAAGTTTTTCCTATGGGTTTTCCAATTTTCATTACTTTATGAGAGATTGTTTTATGCATGGGTATCTAATTAGGCCTAGTTGTTGGGACCCAATTTTTCTCACACTATGCACCTAAGATAAATTTATGGCAGGGTGTTAGAGTAGGGTTTTTATTATTTTCCATATTTATTTATTATGGGAATTTATTTCTCACTTGGAGTTTACCTACATTCATGGAGGGGCTTGATTATGTGTGTATATTGACTGAGTGACTAGGAGCTAACTCCCTTGACTGGCTATTCTGGGTATGGGAGTTACTCTTCTATTCTTGGCTCTATTAACCACCTTTTGTGGAGAAGTTAGTTGACACTCTCCTATATGTACATCTCACATTTTTGATCTTTCTCAATCAATAAAAGTTTGGATTTTAGCTCTTATCTCTCTTTGTGCAATATTATCACTTGTGTATTTCATTTACTTTCATCAACTTCATGTTTTACACTTTCTTGGCTCATGTGTTCAATCTACTCATATATTCAACTTATCCAGACCTTGAACTCAACCTAATAGTGCCACACCATTGGAATCCTTTAATATTATTGGTAAAACCATGTCCAATGTCTCCATATCTTTATTTTCTTGATACCACATGAGTGACATTACTCACCTTTCTATTTTTTTCCCAACTCTCTTGTGAGAGTAATTTCTCCCACCTCTAACTGCTACAAGTGAAATCTCTCTTATTCCACTTATTGTCATTAACTTTTATACATATGAGCATGTTGGTCTAAACCCCACTTTGTCATCTTCTTTGATATTTCCTTCACTATTGGACCTACACAGAGATTAATTACATTAATGGAATCAATAGTTCCCATTAATACTTTTTCTTTCTCTTCTTCATGACTTAGATACATGTTGTACAACTTTTCTTCCTTTCTCACATTATCCTAATAGTTTTCACTCTCATGATGGACTCCCAAATACCTATTTTCAACAACCCCATGGTTGTCCTCTACTTCTTATTCTTTTGATTCTATTCCTCTTCATATATATGGTATTTAACCACACTCTCTTTGAGTGCATTAACTCGCACTTCACCTCTATTTTTACCTCCATGAAAAATTTACACTCTTTTTGGTTTTCCTCTGAATTCCCTTATACTGTTTCATTCAAGGAAACATTTATATTTCATCAGTTTTCCTTAACCTTCCTTCTCTACAAAATAGAAAATAAAAATGCATTTCCCTTATTCTCTAAGGATATTTTTTCCTCTTCCTACTTATGGGATACCACAAAATCTTTCATGTCATCTAATAATGGGTCTCCTTATTCTAGTGAGTAATCTATCTCCTCCACATCTTCTTCCATGAGGATTCATTCCTCTATGGGATTCTATACCATTTCCTTATATTTTATGTTTTATAAAATAGACTTAGGCTTCTCACATGAAAACCTTAGTCTCTTAAATAACCTCTCAAGGAAATAATCTTATCTTCATTCATATCCTTATCCTTTTTATTTCTTAAAATAGATTTGAGTTGATCATGTGGAAACTTCCTTCCCCTATTTCTTCTCAAGTCAATATTCGTCTCCTATCTTTCAAGTCTCAAGACATGGAGCTTCTTTCACTACTCTACTTTCAATCTTGGGTGCATAACCTAACCCATCAACTTAGAAACCATATATTCCCACATTATCACCTTCTTCATTCCTTTCTCTTGTCTCCTCACTTGGAAAACTATGCAATAATTATTTTCACTAGCACATATCCTATTTTTTACAACATTTACCCTTATGGGGTCTTCTACACTCTTATTTTTAGAAAAAGATCTAACTTTACTATTTATTTCATGAGGTCATATAGGATTTCTCTACCAAAAAACAAAATAATGTTGTTAGTGGCCTTACCCATTTATTTCACCTTGACCTTTATTAGTTTCTTTTTTTTTCTTGTTTGGTCTCTCTCCAAATCATCTATCCTTGTTTGTAATCATATCAATCATATCATCACTTCTTATTCATCTTCACTCACATATATGACAACTTATCCACTTCATGCAGTCATTATCATATCCAATCTCACTTTTATTTTCATCAACATCTTTGTCAAGTATTCTAACTCTGGTGTTATTCCTCCTTTGCATACGTATTTTCTTAATAGTTAGGATTCTCTTTCACAACTAGCAATAGACACAAACAATAGCCTCTCACACTTTTTATAAATTGTAGGACATTCTCACACATACAAAAAACTCATATTATGTCTAATTCAAGATTCTCCTTCACAATTGTATAATGAATCAACAAGAGTATGACACTTTATCACATAGATATTTTCACTTCTAGGACTTATCACACATACAAAAAATACAAGCTCTAATACAATTTTATGTAGTCATGGTAGGAGATCCAAGTAAAGGGATTAATTTGGTCATGTAACCAAAGTCACACAAGGGATAAAAACCCTTTATTTAATATTTATTTATAAGCCTTAAAATTATCCACATTCACATTGTGGCTCAATAATATAACTGTCTCCTCTAAGCCTCTTTTGGATTTACAATATCATTATTTCTATTATAGACTCTGAAAATTTATCTTCTTGTGGCCTTTTTCTAATTTTTTGCCTCCTTTATTTTGTTTTGTGGTCCTCTTTTTTTCATTTTAAGGCCCCCTCAACTTTTTTCTCATCTGTATGCCTTTATACCTTGGGATTTTTCATCTTCTGCTCTTAGCCTCTATAACTTTATAGTAACCAATATTCATCTTGTTAGGATTCACATGTGGGTGTTAATGTGTTTAGGTTAGAAATATTATTATTGTGTGAGAAAATAAAAGTGTGTCATATACACGTATAATAGTTTATATTATTAGTTCATTATTTTAATAATGCACTGATATAGGATAATGACATATTCATAAGAGATAGAGTGGTTGGAAAATATTCTATTTTAGATGAGATCATGAAACTATATATTTGTAATCACTAATAGATAAATATATTATTTAAAAAATCTATGTTTTAAACATATGAGCTTTTGATGTTGATTTAAAATGGAGGTTCACCTATATTTGGTATCAGATCACAATTCTAGTGGGACTTCTCTACAAATTAAATCTTGATCATAATAAGATTTTAGATTGTAACCATGTCCAAAGATCTTATCTTTCAATAGATATTTACTCTTTTTTAATAGTTGTGCAGTGTAGACCATAGTAAATTATGTTAAAAGTATCCATTGAGTGTGTGTGAGAGAGATAGTGTGTGTGTCTATAGTTTTGTGTTTTAGAGTCATATGGTTATGTGATTGTATTAAGGTTTTGAAGAGTTTGTATTTACTATGTATTTACATTTTGATCAAACTTAGAACTACATCAATAGATCATCATCTAGTTTTACTTTCATTTAGGTCATTTTCCTCTTGGTTTGTGAGTTCATCCTCAATAGATACCCTTCGATGTAGCACTCCTCAAATTTATCTTGACATGATCTCAACCCTATATTATACACCATGTTGTGTTTTTTACACTTTTAAATTTTTTTTATAATAGATCATGAATAATTGTAACCCTAATTTAGCCTACTCCATGCATTTTTGGCTCTGAATTAAGCATTTACATTGTCTATTATTATTTTTGTTGGGTTTAAGAATGATATTTTATGAAGAGATTTATATTCTCATATATGGTATCTTAGATAATGTACTCACATTTTTCCTCCATTATCTTCGAGATATACATGGATCCATCCTTGACCCAATCCACATCTATAGTAGATCGTCAATTAATGTTATAGTTATAGTGTTAAAATTTTGATAATTTTATTTCATAGATATTATATTATTTTTTTAGACTTGAAATGTTTATAGGTGTAATAGAGTTTATAGTTCAAAAATATATAATGTCATATTATTTTAGTGTCCTTTTTTAGGTTTTCAAGTAGTGTCAAGAATAATTAGTCCAAATAAAATAGTTATATTATTGTCAATTAACTTTTGTCCAATGTTTTATTATTTAGAACCCATTCAACTACATTTTGTCAAAGTTGTCATTATTAGTTTTAATTATCATTTATGTCAAAAATATTAAATAATCATATGTTAAAAATCAATTGTTATCTCAATAAAGTATGCACATTCATCTTCATTGTGAAATATTCCATTAATATAATGGATGGATTCTCAAGTGAATTCGACACCTACTAAGTCAAAATTGGGGAGGGGGGATATGGAGAAATTAATTTTATGTGACTCAATTTCACCCATGTGAGAAATAAGGTGGGAATTTTTTAAATTAATGTTCACATGTGGGCGTTCATGTGTTTAGGTTAAAATTATTATTATTTTTGAGAGAATAAAGTTGTGTTTATACACCTAGAATAGTTTGTATTATTAGTGCATTATTTTAAGGATTCACTAATAGAGTATAGTGAGATATTTTTGGGAGATAGAGTGGTTATAAAATCTCATATTTGAAGGATGTCATCAACCTATATATTTTTAACCTTCTCTAATCATAGATAAATTGATGATTGAAAAAAAATATGTGGTCTACATATCTAAGCCTTCAGATCTACTCAAAAATGGAGGTTTACCTATAGATCTTATGGATATTTAAATAATTTACACACTCCATTTTGATACTAAAAATCTTATAAAATAGTTTAAAATAACCCATAGATCTCTCAACTAGGAATATAATTATGAAAAGGGGTCTCGACCTACCATTTTCATTCCTTTCACCACAATTAAGTGGAATGGACCAAGATTTTCCTATTTTAATGTATTATCTTGTTATAATTCAAAATGTTATATTTTAAATAAACATGTCATATAATAAAAGAAAACATTATTTCATATATTTTTAATTTCAACAGTAATAAATATTGATGGATAGATATATTTAAGGTAATGTATTCAAATGTTATATTATCCCTCTATAATTTCAACTTGCTAAATTGGAAAATTATAGATACATGCCAAATATAAAAAGGTGTGAGATTCACACCAATTGCATTTACCATTTATAAAGAAATATTTTTTTGTGATGTCAACATTTTATGTGATTTAGTGATTCCATGTAATGCCTTCAGGGATATCAAAAAAAGTGTCAAGGCATAATCCTTATATGGCCTTAACTTTCCAAACCTAATCATTTACTCTTCTGTAATTCAAAGAATGTTGTTTGTAAGAAATGCTCTTAATAAAAAAATCTTCCTCTAATTAAGATTTGCTTATAAAATTAAAGAATAATTATAGAGGATATATATTAATTTATTTTATGATAATTACATGATTAGATTGTAATTGAGGTACTTCTACATTGATAATAATTGTAAGACAAGAACAACTTTTAATATATTAATTATATTTTAAAAGTTTTGTCAATGGAGACATGGGAAAGAACCTTGAAGTGGTGAATTATATTAATTATCCCCCCCACTGATAAATGTTTACAATTATCATATGCTAAGTTATTCCCTTCATGTTGTCATTATTACAAAAATACACATGGAATAAAAATGGTGTTAAGTAGTACTAGAAAATTAATAATGTAATTAAATTTAAAAAGGCCTCCATTACTTAACAAAAATACATGATTGGATTATGTTTACATTAATAATATTATTTTTTTTCAATAGTTTAATATAACCAATTCCAAGTTCAATATAAATAATGCTAATAAACATGTTTTTGAAGAAGATACACTCTAGTAATATAAAAATTATTACAATTGATAGGGCCCTAACATATGTAAAGGTAACCATCTAAGAGGGAAGGCTAAGTTAAAATAAGGTATTTATTTCACTCTACCCATCTCATTCCATCAATATTAACATTAAAATATATAACTATTAATATTTTGGGATGGTGGTAGGTATCATATTTATCAATTAGGTGAAACATAAAAAAGAACATTAAT
Source organism: Torreya grandis (assembly GCA_037957365.1). Classification (NCBI taxonomy): domain Eukaryota; kingdom Viridiplantae; phylum Streptophyta; class Pinopsida; order Cupressales; family Taxaceae; genus Torreya; species Torreya grandis. The sequence goes on from JARHVA010001113.1 coordinate 3,455,199, forward strand.
ATCATTTTTTAAAAATATAATCCATCCTTTCAATGATGGATGTAAATTAATCTAGGAGACAGTGAAATAAAATAAGATTAACAAAGGCTTAAAAATAGGATATCTAAATGATTATACAAGGAACAAACTACATAGGTAAATCCTATTAGTTGCATCAAAGGTAGCGTAAATGGAATTGTAAGGAGAACCAATTCTCCCCTTCTTCTTCTCTCTCCAAATGGTGTAGTAACATTTAATGTAAATGCATCAATAATACATTCAATCCTTTGGATTCTTATCCAAAAAATTAAGGAACTTGAAGGACAAGCATTAATAATTTTCCAAAAATAAATGAAACAAATTGAACATGCATTCATTGATGAAATGAGATTCATATGCCCAAAATAAGCTTAGCAATATAGATAGCTAATTGGACGAGGCATTTCCTCAACATGATAAAAAAGCTTTTGGAGGTTGTTAGATTATACTTATTGGTGATCTTGGATAACTTTCCCCCATAAATGAAATACCTCAATGTATGTAGGAAATCCATTTTGCTACTCACTTTGGCAGGCATTCAACACAATTATAACATTAACACATATTTTCACCAAGAAAGATGCATAAAAAATCATATACTATTTATACATTTATTTAGTAACATCAAAAATGCAAATCCAAAAAAATAAGAGTGGAATATGCTCATGTCAATAACATCATCCTTCATACATCCAGAATAATAGGAAGACTTAAAAATGTCAACACATTTTTGTGCAACTAATAAATTGGCATCAATGCCTAATAAGCAAATGCTAAAATCATTAAACATTCCTATAATAATATGTAAAGTAGGAAAATATCAAAAAATAGATTACACTAGATAATGACACTCAAATCAATAAAAATGTGCTTCTAAGTAAAGGATGAAATATTATGTTGACATCCAATCTATGGCTAAAATTAGGGTTGGTTAATGGATCCATCGAAGAAATGGTTCACATTATCTACCACACCTATTCTAATCCACCTGCCTTACCCATGTACATGGTTGTACATTCAACAAATATTATGGTCCCCCATGGGATATTTTTAATCTAACACATGTTTCAATTTCACCAATTACACAAGACACTTCACCATCAAATACTTATCAAAATGTCATGGGCTATAACTATACATAAATCATAAGGGATGACTCTCCATAAAGAGATAATAGATATTGGCAACATTGATCATCAAGGGTTGATCTTCACTGTCATTATAAGAGTATGCTCCTTGTATGACCTTTATATCAACATTTCATTTTCATTTGACTGTTATGGTAGAATGAAAGATAATATTTATGCTAATTTGCAAAGGGTAGAGGAAGCAACAATTAGTGTAATTCTTCTTCTCATTCATTTTTAATATTTGTAGGGTTTCCCAATAAACATAAAAAATAGATTTTGAAAGCATTTTTTTTGCTCTTTCCTACTCCTTGACTACTTGGCATTGATACACACTTTATTTATATTTAGGATATTTAACATTATTTAATTTAAGTTTAAATCAACTTTTTAACATATGTAAGATATTTAACATTATTTAATTTAAGTTTTAGTTTTAATTTTATAAATTTTACTTTGTGTTGAATTTTCATGAATAGGTCACGAATTCATCTTCCTTCGAGTGAAACTAAAATAGATACACCTTTATCCCCTAAGTTAAACACAATAGGTTTTCAATAAAATTGTAAAGGAGTTAGTCTATGTGCCTTCCAAATTACATATTCCATCACACAAGTAGGTGGAATACAAGGAAGGGATGAAGAAGCATTAGCATGTAGATCCAATACATGCTAACTTATATGCTTCCATTACCAATCATAAAATACTCAATATGGAGACCTCCTCAACTTTGTAATATATACAAAGCATAGCCACTAACAGTGCCAATGGTAATGCTACTATTATGGATCTAAGTAACCAATTAATAATGATGATGATGATGATGATGATGATGATGATGATGATGATGATGATGTGCTCAATGAAGAGAAATATGAATACAATCACTAATTTTGTTTTAATAATTAATAACATTTATTTTTCATTATAAATTTATCAGTAGTGTTTTATGATTATTTTTTGCATACTATGTGATTAATCCATATTTATTATGATAGATTATTTATATTTTTTTATGACTAACCCAAGCTATATCATGTAATAGTGCTCAAATATAATAGTCCTTAAAGGCTTAAGTTAAGTCTAGAAAATAAATTATTTTCCATTATAATTATCTGATTACAATGATATGTGGTGAAGAACTCTAAAGACATTAAAAATTCTTTCTATGCTATCCAATCAATATCCATCCTCTTTTGGATAGAGGTTGTTATCCACATCGAAGAAACACAAATAAAAATCATAGCGATGGATATCTTAATGTAATAACATGCTCCCCATTTAGATCTTGTGGTTTAGGAGGATAAGAACTGGGTTTATTTAGAGACTCCAAATAGCATGATTGATGGCTAAGGCCCCTAATCTTAATCAATGAGCCAAGAAAAATTTCCTAGTTGAATGTATTATCTTGTTGCAATTATAAAATGCTATATTTTAAATAAACATGTCATATTATAAAATAAAACATTATTTCATATATTTCTAGTTTCAATAGTAATAAATCTTGATGCATAGATATTTTTAAGGTAATGTATTCAAATGTTATATTAACTCTATATAAGTTCAACTTCGTGAAATGGAAAATTCTAGATTCATATCAAATATAAAAAAGTGAGAGATTTACAACAATTGAATTTACCTCTTATAGATTAATATTTTTTTTGGGATGTTGACATTCTATATAATTTAATGATTCTATGTAATTATTTTAGGGATATGAAAAAAATTCCATTTGCATAATCATTCTATGGCTATAAATTTGTAAACCAAGTCATTAAACCTTTTGTGATTCAATGAATGTTGTTTATAAAAAAATATTCTTAGTAAAAAAATATTCCTCTCATTAAGATTTTCCTATAAAATTAAAGATTAATTATAGAGGATATATCTTAATTTATTTTATAATAATTACATGATTGGATTGTAATTGAGGTACTTCTACATTGATAAGAATTGTAAGACAAGAATGCCTTTTAAAATCTTAATTTTATTTTTATTTGAGATGATATTTTCAAATAAAATAAATGTTAAAATATCTAAATCCAACTTTTTAAATCATAAAATGACATAATATAGAAGGTATGAGATCCTAAAATTAGGAGTCCCAAAGACTAGGCCCCTTCTCGTAATCCATAACAAATAGAGATGGAAGTTTTGATTAAAATGAGGGCCTCACTTGGAAGCTACTGATGTGGCATGCTCATCATCATGAGTGATAGAGTATTTGACGTTGTGCCTACACAATTCCATGAAAATTATAAATTGTTACAACCACATCTAAGGTCTTAATCAGACCTAGAAATTGATGACCTATAGATCATATATGACCAAATTACATTTACAGTAGAATGCATGTTTGTTGGAATATTTATTTATTTAACCATATAAAAATTCTAATAAATATGGTTATGTGTAATATAAAAATTATTGAAATTAACAGGTCCCTAAAAAAATTAGAGGTAGCTATCTAAAAGGCAAGGTGAAGTTGAAATAAGATATCTGCCATAATATACCCATCTCTTTCCATAATGATTAGCATTAAAATGTATAACTATTAATATTGTGGGATGGTGGCATGCATCACATTTGTCAATTAGGAAAAACATAAGAAAAAATATAATCTTTCTTTTCAATGATGTATGGAAATTAGGTTGGGAGATACTAAAAGGAAAGAAGAATAAAAAAGGCTTAAAAGGAGGATCTCCATTTCTATTTCTAATCCAACTTCCTTACCCATATACCTAGTTGTTGCCTTCAAACAATTATTATGGTCTCCCATGGGATATTTTCAATCCAACACATGTTCCAATTCCACTTGTTACATGGAGCAATCACTACCAGATCCCTATCAAAATGGCATGGGATCTAACCATACATAAATCACAAGGGATGACTCTCCATAAAGTAAAAATATATATTGGAAACATTGATCATCAAGGGTTAACCTTCAATGTCATTTTAGAGTATGCTCCTTGTTTAACCTTTATATCAATCCTTCATTTTCATTTTACTATTATTATATAATGAAGGATAATATATATGTTAATCTATGAAGAGAAAAGGAAACAAGAATTGGTTTAATTCCTCTTCTTTTCATTTTTAATAACTATATTATTTATTGATAAACATAAAAAATTACATTTCCAAAGATTTTTTTTTCCTCTTAACCACTCGATCGCTTGGAATTGATGCACATTTTATATATATTCCACTTGAAATAAAATATGCTTTGGTTTGTGAGTCAAATTAATTTTATGCTTTTGGTATTCTAATGGGCCCCATAAGAAGCTTATTGTTATCAAGGCTCATTATAATTGGATTACATTGTATGGGAATCAATTCTATTTTCCTAGTGGTGGAAATTCATTTCAAAATGATGAAAAAAAATACATTGAGAACTTTCCCTGGTTTACACTTTTTTATGGTGGGATTTGTTCCTTTCATGTCTCTAGGATCTCATATTTAACATTTGCTTAGTATACATGAACTTACCCAACAAATGTGGGATGTAAAAAACATGATGTGTGCAACTACCCCTAGACGTATTCATTATCTAATAGTATTTTCCATGTTCTATGGATGCATGCGCACCAAAGAGGTGGATGAACAAATGTTGAATGTTTAGATCAAGAAATCTTCTTATTTTATGGAGTGGATACCAATCAATGTGAAACACAATGTTTATGAATAATTATAATGGTCCCTTAATTATTTATTAATGGCCCCTTTAGTTTTTATAATGGTTCTTTCACTATTTAGTAATGGTTACTCTTTTTTTCTATTATGTATTTACTGGATCAAATATTCATATCACACTTAAAACAATATATACAAAGGTATTCAGCTATTGGTCCCATTATTTTCTAAAATGGGCCTTTTATTTTGTATTATTAAAATTTTATTATCTATTAATATCATTTGGTTTTTCATTATGTCCTTTGTGTACATGTTTTCATAACTTATTTATGTGTTTCCATAATTTTATGAAAAAACATCAATGCCAATGCTAAAATATTATGTTGGTTTGAGAATTTGTTTGGTCAATTTATATCCAATTATTGGTCCCTTTGGTCACAACCTTTAGCCACACTAAAAATATGAGGACAAAATGACTTGTTGATGAAAACATCATCATACAATTTTGTAGAGAGTCAATTTTTCCTTGAGATGACCTTTTCAAATAGGAAAATATGTTAAACTATCTAAATCCAAATTTTCAAAGCATGAGATAACATAATATGAAAGGTGTGGGGCCCCTAAATTAAAAATCCCAACTACTAGGCCCTTCCCCTAATCCTGTATGGTTAGAGCATCCCACCCAAATAGATGTAACGAATGGACATAGAAGTTTTGACTAAAATTAGGGCCTCACCTTTTAGAAGATGATGTGGCATGCTCATTTTCATGAGTGATAGAATAGTTGGCATTGTGCCTACGTAATGCAATGAAAATTATAAATTTCAATGGTCATGTCTATGCTCTCTCTCAGGTCTAGATATTGATGATCTGTAGGCCCTATATTACCAAATTCTATTTACAATAGATTGTATATTCATACAAATATATATTCATTTCACTATATAACTAGCAGTTGCCCTGAAGGTGTAAGTTATGTTGAAGGTGTTGCATATTTAATTTTTGTGGTTTTATTTGGTAACTATTTTGTTTTTATTTGTGAAGTATATTAATTTTCAAGTGTATGATGTGGGAACCTTTTATTACATGAAAATTAAACCTATCAACTCTCCCTACCCCTTGGGAACAATTGTCAATTGACCACATTTTCTTTATCAATGGATCGTCAACCATGACATTCACATTGTATCATGAGTAATCCCCCCTTATCCATCTATGTGGCATGCACTTTGTAAAAGGTTTGGTACAACAAAAATAAAAAAGATAAAATCCATAGCCTTAATGTATTGCTCCCACATCAACATCCATTGTTTTCAAAATCAAATAGAAAATAGTCAATAAAAGATGCCACCATTACCTCGAAGTAGGGGAGATTTTATTAAAACTCTTGCTAATAAGAGATGTCAGGGTGTAGAAGCTCAACCAGCCCAACCCAAGAACGAATCTTAGATATTCCACCTCTTTAATAATCTATGGGAAAAAATGTTTAATATAAATGTTGAGATGGGGAGGCCATGAAAACCTTAAGGAAATCCCATGGCTCACCAATCTTGAATAATATCGACCACTTCAAATATTAAAATGAAATTCAACTAAAAAAAATTCACTAAAACTTTGGAAAGCATCTTCAACATTTTAAAATCTTGTTACATTACACCAATGTGGAAAACCCATGTAAATTTTTCCATCACCTATAGAAAGACTACAAGGAGGGGAACATGTTTTAAGTCAATCATCTAATAGTAATTTAAAGTGGTACAAAGAATTCAATCCTTCTCATTTGAATATGCCAATTGTCAAATATATTAAATGCATGCAAAAGGCTTCCTTTATCTTAGAGGAGGAGTAACCAAATGGAGGCTAATTCATTGCTAGATATCGATATTATATTCTAAATTAATTAAATAAATATCTACTAAACTAAGTTCAAAATTACAAAATATAGTATTTTAAATTAAATTAATTAGATATGTACTAAATTACATAAATGAATTAGATATTTAATAGATCAATTAAATTATATGTCTACTAAATTGAGTTCAAAGTCATAGACTAAGTTCAAAGTCACAAAATACTATAAAGTAGTTTTGAATAGGAAAAAAAATAATTAGAAGAAAAATCTAAATTAGTTAATAGTTTGCTTCAGGCAAGACAAGTTTGATAAAGCAGTTTGTAACATAAGTAAAGAAAAAAAACCAAACCAAAAATATAAACACATATTTCTATATTCTAACATGAGGAATAAAAAATTTGATGAGGAAATCGTACCTAGTGTTAGTCCTACTATCGAATCCTTGCCCCTAGATGCTCATTGTATCTAGTACAACCTTGATACACACACACACACGTATGCGCGCGCGCACACACACACACACACACACACACACACACACACACACACACACACACACACACACACACACACACACACACACACACACACACACACACACACACACACACACACACACACACACACACACACACACACACAATGAAACAAAAACCAAAATGAAACCTAGGATTAGGAAGCTAAGAACATTTATCCATTAAGTACATTTTGGTAAGTAAGTTTGAGACTTAAACTCCACCTTGGCAAAGTATTTGAAATAATTAAGTTGTAGAGTGGACGGGCCATACATGAGACATCGTGAGTGAGCGAATCAAACAAATGATAGTTACGATCACTTGAAACTACAACAAATGACAAAAATGGCATTTCTATTATGGGCATTTTCTCTAATCCTCTCTAAATCCTATAAATTCAAGTATGCAATGGTTACCAACCCTCTATAATGTGCAGTGATGTTGGTGGATTGAATAATTAAAAAATAACATGTGGATAAGTAATGGATCAATAATGGTGTCCAAGGTTATGAAAAATATAAATGGACATGTGGTATTCATGAAAATATTTCTAGTTACATAATTTATGGGCAAACATGTAAAGAAACATTAGAAACAAACAAAATATTGATCACTTCAAAGAAATTTATACTGAATATACTAACAACATTACACTAAAAGTGATTTATCTGATAGTTTTATACATGATATAAATATTTTCAATTCAAAAAACATAAAATAATCAAATGAATTTGTTTATCCTTACTTTCACTCCTTTCTAGACTTTTTTCTGTATAAATGCTGGAAAATGAAGCATTCACCCTTTCTAAGTTTTGGGGTGTGGAGATTTGCATCAAAAACAAAATCCCTAAAAACTTACATTTAATCAAACCCCAAGTTTTTTTTTGACTTCTATTCATTTTTTATTACAATTTTCAAAGACCATGAGTCAAATAAGAGTCAATCATGTTCGTAGAAATATTAGACTAGAATGAAGTGGAGAGTAAATGCAATAACACGTAGACAACATTGAGATAAAATTGTGATACCATGGCATAAATACATGTTATGATAGACCCTTACCACATCATTACCACTAACCACAATATCCTTAACTTCCCTCCATCTAACTACATAGTTGGCCACATAAACTGGGGTTATAAACTGCTGAGCATCAACACAAACTAGGGTTGTAAACTAATGAGCATCTAGGAAACCATGAGATGAATATTCCCTCTTTATTTCTCCACAGTAATAAATATATATTATATTATTTATTTTGTACATGTCATTAAGTAAAATTATGGATATATATTAAACATAAAATTATAAACATGTCCTTAAGTAAAATTATGGATATATATTAAACATAAAATTCTCAATGTCTCTAATTTAAAAAGCCAAATCCTCAATATTGACAAATTGACCAATGCATGTAAGATACTCTTTATAATTCAATCTAACTTGTACCTAAATATATGAGTAATCCATCACTTTCTCCATGTCATCCATCCTGATAACATCATGGTAAGCATATCTCCTTATCTCCACATAGAATTCCCCAACTCAGTAATGTTTTTTACACAAAGGAACCACCAAAAAATTCAAGAATTAATTGAATTAAGTGAACTCATAGAATCAAGGATTAAGGCAATTAAAAAATTCTAAAATATTTATTTTAGAACTAAAAAACTCGTACAAACAACCTTCTAAAAAATACATAATATATCAATATAAAATCTTAACAAGAAAACAATTTTATTTTGGGTAATGTGCTATTGTAATAAATCACATATGAGCTATGCTTGATTAAAATATGATGTTATTTTCATAGGTTTCCCTACAATTGATGTCTTGAATATGATAAATATTAGCTAAGATAAAATATATGATTTCCCTTTTAAGAATATTGTTTAAAAAGAGTATAAACGTAGTAGATATTTTCAAGATGAAAAAATTAACCAAAATTAAAGCCAATGAAAGAATTATTTTTTATCTTAAAAGAGTTAGTGATAAAAAGGAATAGTTCATGATTTGAAGATTACAAATAGTGGAAAATCTATATCCAAAATAATTTATTCCATAAGGTATAATAATTTTAAGATTGAGTAATTCTCCAATAGAGGGTATGGTCTAGTTATGTTATCATTAAGTTCAATAAAATATATATGTAGAGAGAGACTATTGTCATGAGACTCAAACATAATGCATTAAAGATAGAACTTGGGTAACCAAAAAAACTAACAAGTAGATAGATGAGGGATGACAAAAGAATGGTCCAATACAGTCCCAGATGATAATCTACCACCAAATCTCCTAACTTCCCATTTTATTTATCCATCTTGAAATTTTTTCCATAGACTCCATCCTCATCCTCCAACCGAATCAAATAGGGTTTAATTTCCCAAAACATTGGAATGATTGTAGCACCAGATTTGAGGATCAAATGGAGCTCCTCAGACTATGCATAGATTTGATAGAGAATCACAATGTGAACTGAAGCTATGTGTATTGCATTTTTTATCAATTCAACTATGTTATCCCCAACTTTAATGGAGTTCTTGTCAAATAATTTTTTTTGAGTTATTTATCCTTGTTTTTAAGATAAGGATAAATGAGGCTTGCTACACATTCCTTTGTATCCATTCCAAGGTGATTATAACCACGTTGAAAGCAGTTTTATGAGCAAAATAACTCAAAAAAGCATTTCCATGAGACTTCAGTCATCCTGCAACATATAAGAAATGATTAGTGATGAGAAATGTGCTATTGAAGGAATGAGTGGAGAATTAAGTACTACACAGTTAACCCAAAAAAAAGGTTATAAAAATCAAAATCATACACTAGATCATTGGAAAAATGAATACATAGCAGAACCAAAAATTAACAAAATTTGACTAATTCTGACATACCATTGACAATTACACAGAACATGGCACTTAACATCATGCTCACCAACATTCCTCTAAATGTGATTTACTTTGACCAGGGAAGCATGTTTTTTATCTCAAATAGTTGTTCATACTCAAATACTTTGCATCTTCTCCATTTTACTCCATCTCCACCCATGCAGGATCATGGAACTCTTTCTCACCATTCTTGGGCTATTTAACTAGGTCAGCTCAACCTGTTTCTAATTCCCTTAGATTACAATCATAGACATCCATCTCCACCACCCTATCTATTCATTAAAAACATCCTCCTACAACATATAAGAAATGATTAATGATGAGAAATGTGCCATTGAAATAACGAGTGGAGAATTAAATTCTACATAGTTAACCACAAAAAAATGTTATCTAAAATCAAAATCACACATTAGATCATTGGAAAAATGAATACATAGCATAACCAGAAATTAAAAACCTTTAACTAATTCTAACATACCACTAACAATTACATAAAACATGATACCCAACATCATGCTCACCAACGTTCCTCTAAATGTGGTTTACTCCGAACAGGGAAGCATGCTTTTGCTCTCAAATAATTATTCCATACTCAAGACCTTTGAGTCTTCTCCATTTTGCTCCTTCTCCACCCATGCATGATTATATAACTCTTTATCACCATTCGTGGGTCGCTTAACCAGCCCTCCTTGACCTATTTCTAATTCCTATGGATTACAATCAGAGACATCCATATCCACCACCCTATCTATTCACTGTAAACAACAGTTTAATGAGATCATGAATTTAATATTTTTATAACCAGACATTGATATTTCTTAGCTAGATTGGTGAGGAGATGATGATGCCTATTTCAATGATCAAATTCCATATCACAAATACCTATTGTGATGGGCCCTTGCCACATTTCTATCCCCAATAGCAAGTTCCCTGCCTTCCCCAATAGAAACTGGGGCAGTAAACCGTTATGAGACATGTCCGCATTTATCCATGTTTGTGTAGAATTTTTAAATAAAATTAAATCATAGCCAAATATATGCAATATTCATAATACAGAAGAGATAAGAGTTGCAAAAATAAAAAAATACTTCTTCAAAAAATTGGAATCATTCTGCTTCTTCTGCTTCTTGAAAATAAAGATAAATTGCAATGTATTTAATAGAATTACATGTGAACATGCTTTTATAATTATTGAATAAAATATTTTAAATTTATCTAAATAATAATTTGCATGTAATAAAAACTAAAAATAACTCTAGCCTTTCTAAGGCTTTATTTTTTCTAAAAAATATATTAACTAAAAATTAATTAACTGTCTAAATTTAGCTCCACAAAAAAACTGTTCATGCAAACTAAATTTACACTAATAGTCTAAAAATAGAACTGAGTGAACTGCACTTTAGCATCACTTTTCAACATACTCCCCCTTGATGCTGAGCGGGTTCACAATTTGATCTATGAGTGTCAAAAACTGATCTGTTTCAACTGCTTTTGTGAAGATATCTACCAATTGTTCTTTAGTGTTGATGTATTTCAATTCTACTACCTTCATCTACACTAAATCTTGGATAAAATGATGATTTAAATCAAAATGTTTTGTCCTACTATGATGGACTAGATTCTTGGCCAATTTAATAGCACTAATATTATCACAAAAAATAATTGTGGGCTAAACTTGGATCTCTGCAATTTCTTCAAGAAGTTTTCTAAGCCATAATGCTTGTGTCCCTACTAAAGTGACTACAACATACTCTACTTCTGTAAAAGAAAGGGCAACTATACTTTAATTCTTTGAGCTCCAAGTAATCAAACTAGAACCACTACCTCCCCAAATAGAATTACTAAAACCAACAAAATTGAACCTTTTAGAAGTGTAGTAATGAATACCAAAATCTAGAGTGCCTTTCATATACCTCAAAATTCTCTTGGTTGCCTTCATATGTATATCTGATGGATCTGCTATGTACCTTGAAACAAGTGAAACTAAATAAGCAATATTAGGGCTTGTATGAGTTAGAAACATTAAGCTTCCAACAATACTTCTATAAGCTGTCTCATCAACTCTTTTAGCACCATCATCTCTTTTTGTTTGTAGTAAAGGGTAGGTTCAATATTACTTCTTTGAAAGCTATTCTCTTGAAAATATCCCTCAATCCTATCATACCATGCTCTTGGTGCTTGTTTAAGGCCATACAAAGCCTTCTTTAACTTGTAGACATGATTTTATTTTCCTTACACTTCAAAACCTTGTGGCTGTTCCACATATACTTATTCTTCTAAGTACCCATTCAAGAAGGCACTTTTCACATCCATATGATGGATGCTCCAATTATTTTGAGCTGCTAATGAAATCAACATTCTAATGGTCTCTTATCTTGCTACTGGTGCAAATGTCTCTTCATAATCAATTCCATTCTTTAGTGTGAAGCCTTTAGCAACTAATCTTGCCTTATGCATAATAACTTCATTTAAAATAGATTTTGACTTCTCCATATGGATTTTTTGATGACCATAAACTCCCCCTTCATCAAAAATCACATCTCTTGACACAATAAACTTATTATTGAGAGGATTATATAACCTGTAAGCCTTACTTTTCTCACTATATCCAACAAAAATACATGACTCACTTTTGGGATCTAACTTTTGCCTCTTTTGATCAGGAACATGAACATAGGCTAAGCAACCAAAAACTTTGAAATAATTAACATTTGGCTTTTTCTCATACCAGGCTTCATACGGAGTCATCCTATCAAGTGCACTAGTGGGACTCCGATTGAGAATATATATTGCTGTAGCAACTTCATCTCCCCAAAAAGAATTACTTAATCCCTTTGTTTGTAGCATGCTTCGTGCCATCTCCACCACTGTACTATTCTTCCTTTCAGCTACACCATTTTGTTGAGGTGTGCATACAGTGGTGAGTTGTCTTCTAATGCCATGCATATCACAATAACCTTGAAAGGCTTTTGAACAAAATTCTCCTCCACGATCAGTCCTTAAGCATTTGATTTTGTACCCTTTGTTATTTTTCTACAAGGGCTATAAACCTCTTGAATGTCTCAAGAGCTTCACCTTTGGTCTTCAAAAAATAAACCCAACACTATCATGAGTAATCATCAATAAAAGTAATGAAATATGAGGACTTACCCAAAATCTTTGTCTGCATAGGACCACAAATGTTTGAATGAACTAACTAGAGTGGATAATGGGCCCTCCATGCATTGCCTTTTAGAAATTTCTCTCTTGAATGTTTTCCTTTAGCACATCCTTCACAAACTTCCTTGTGCTCTTCAACCTTAGGTAAACTAGAAACTAATGCTTTTGATGTTAGAATCTTCAAACTATGAAAATTTAAATGCCCATATCTAAGATGTCACAACCAACTTGTATCCTTATATGCCATATTGACAAGCTTCTTGTTATGTTCACCAAACTTCAATGGAAACATCTTATTCTTTGTTATAGGCACAATTGTTACCACCCTATTTCCTTGATTCTTATCATAAATTATACATTGTTGATTTTCAAATACAATTTTATAATTCTTCTCACATAATTATCCAATACTCAACAAATTATGCTTTAAATTTGGAGTGTAATAAATGTCTTTAACACTCTTCATGCCTTCTTTTGTATGAACTTCTATAGCTCCTTTTGCAACAACCTCCAATGATTTGTCATCACCAAGTTTGATCTTGGATTTAAAACTTTTATCCTTTATAGAAAAGTTTTTCATTCCCTGACATGTGGTTAAAACATCCTGAATCTAAATACCAAACATCTTTAGAAATATTTTTAGCTTTGTCATAAGATAAAAATAAATTATTTGGAGGATTCTCATCACCTTCTTGAGCATAATGAATGCTTTTACCATTATTACCTTCTTTTAATCTATACTCATAATTAAAGTGGCCATACCTGTTATAATGATAACACTGGATATTTCTTTTATCAAATCGGCCTCTACCTCTTCCTCTGAAACCACCTCTTCCTTGGAAACCACCTCTGCCTCTATTTCCTCTTGAGTAATTCTGATTTTGACCTCTACCTTGGCCTTGATTACTTTTGATGCTACTATTGGCATCTTCATTCTTTGTGATTTATAATTTGGAGGAAAAAGCTTTCTCATCACTTTCTCTAAATGAATCTCTCAATCTTTCTTCATGAGACATCAAAGATCCAACTAGATGATCAAATTGAAGGGTAGACACATTCTTGCTTTCTTCTATGATTATGGAACATGGTTCCACCTTGGTGTGAGAATCCTCAACACCTTTTTGATCACAACCTCATTTTTCACAATTTTACCATGTTTAGCCATCTTATTGACTACATATTTTACTCTGACACAATAGGTACTCTCACTTTCAGCTTCTTGCATCTTTAAATTCTTGAATTCTCTCTTCAATGTCTGTAACTTGATAACTTTGACTTGATCACTACCTTGGTAAGCTTCTTTTAGAGTCTTCCAAGCATCCTTTACTGTCTTTGCTCCTACAATTCGTGGAAATAGGTTCTTATCTAGAGCTATTTGAATATGAAATAAGACTTGAGCATTCTTCTTCTTAGCCTCCTTCTTAGTTGTTTTATCATTTGCTGTGAGGGCATTCCAATCAGCTAGCTCTGCATAACCTGATTCAATAATCTCCCACAAATCTTTTTCTATCAAAAAAGTCTTCATTTTGATACACCAATAATCATACTCATTTCCATCAAATTTTGGAATAGGCAAGGAGTTAGAATTTGACATGATATTTTTTTTTGGCAATTTCCAACTACTAAATCTTTAACCCAAAAGAAAAATACCTGCTTTGATACCAAATGTAGAATTTTTAAATAAAATTAAATCATAGCTGAATATATGCAATATTCATAATACAAAAGAGATAAGAGTTGCAAAAATAAAAAATACTTCTTCAAAAAACTAGAATCATTCTCATTCTTCTTCTTCTTCTTGAAAATAAAGATCAATTACAATGTATTTAATAGAATTGCATGTGAACATGCTTTTCTAATTATTGAATAAAATATTTTAAATTTATCTAAATAATAATTTGCATGTACTAGCAACTAAAACTAACTCTAGCCTTTCTAAGGCTTTATTTTTTCTAAAAAATATATTAGCTAAAAATTAACCAACTGTGTAAATTTAGCTCCACAAAAAAACTGTTCATGCAAACTAAATTTACACTAATAATCTAAAAATAGAACTGAGTGAACTGCACTTCAACATCGCTTTTCAACAGTTTGAATGGGCAAAACGTCTTTTTTTTTCCATCTCATATAAGAGAAATATAAAAGTTTAGCCCCACCATATGAATCTCCGGCTAAAAATATAAATTATACTTTATGACAAGAGAGACGGTGGTAATATGAATATTATTGTAATTGACTGGTCCCTAAAACAGGTAGAGGTAGCCGCAGTCTGCCCATCTATTTCCATCACGATCAGCATTAAGGATTAATATTGTGGGATGGTGGCAGGCATCACATTTGTAAGTTTGGGAAAAAAAAAAAAAAACACACACACACATATATATATATCATTTTCTAAAAATATAATCCATCTTTTCAATTACAGATGAAAATTATTAGAAAATAGAGTTAATTTCTCCCGGATAAAGCTAGTTTTTTCTGAACAGCTGTTTGCATGTTGATAGATGTCCGTTAGTAGTTTTTTTGGTAATAATATTTCTAGTTTCTTTTAATAGTTTGCATGCTCTGCGTTTTGGGAAAAATCCTCTTTAAAACAGAGGCTCTTGTATTGATTTTATGATGTAAGAAAAAGTACCATCTATAATGACTGGTGTGTGTATATAGTCCTAGTCTAGTACTGGATCACATAACACATTTCTCAGTATTGTGGAATAGATCCCATCCAGTTTAGAGGTTGAGCAAATTAAAGAGTAAAATGGAATGGTTAGGCTGTTCTAAGTTGTTGGACTTACTGGCCTTGATATGCATAATTCCAGTGATATCGTCATCTTCTGATAGACTATTTAGTGATTGGCTGAAAGGTGGTGATGAAAATGTAATGTAAATGCGGCGGCGATGAGGGTGAATTTGACGCGCAGATCAAAGCCAGGTGCAGACTCGAGCTTTTCTGAGCGATTGCACTCTGCAGTGGATCGAAGTAAGAAAAGATTGGGGAAGACAGAAGCAATTGTGAAGCAACAGGTAAGCAAGTCTAAGTCCAAATCTATACAACTAGACCCTGAGACGCCAGTTCAGGTGGGAGATGGAGAATTTCTGATGAAAGTTGGAGTGGGAACCCCCTCTGTGAGCTTTGAAGCCATTGTGGACACGGGAAGCGATCTGATATGGACTCAGTGCAAGCCTTGACACGACTGCTTTAAGCAACCTACGCCAATCTTCGACCCCTCCAAATCCTCCACATATTCCACAGTTTCTTGCAGTGATTCTCTTTGCGACGCTTTGGGAAATACACAAATAGGATGCAATCCAGATTGCAGCTTTCTGTATCAGTATGGCGATGGCTCCTTTACCAGCGGTGTGCTGGCTTATGCGACGTTATCCATAGGGAGTGGAAACAAGGTTGCGGGCATTGGTTTTGGATGCGGACATGACAATGAGGGGCAAGGATTTTCTCAAGGCGGAGGTCTTGTGGGTTTAGGAAGAGGTGCTCTCTCCCTCATCTCACAACTGGGCTCCAAGGTTGAAAACAAATTCTCTTACTGTCTCTTGTCCATTACCGATTGTTCTTCACAAAGCAGCCCTCTCTTTTTCGGGGAGGGTGCTTCCTTGAGTGGAGCCAAGTCTTTCCTTCTCATTAAGAGCAGTGTCATTCCCACTTTCTGGTACATTCCCATTACAGGAATCACCCTAAATGGCAAACCCGTAGACATTCCTGCTGGAACTTTTGATCTGCAATCAGACGGCAGCGGAGGCATGATCATTGACTCCGGAAACACCGTTACAATTCTGGACGAGGCTGCCTACTCTCCTCTCAGAGAAGCCATTCAATCAGCCATTGATCTTACTCCTGCTGACGGCTCTTCTGTGGGTTTAGTTCTGTGTTACCAAACATCAGGTAAGGTCACATTGCCTTCCCTCACATTCAACTTCAAAGGTGGCGTGGATTATGAGCTTCCCGCACAAAACTTTTTCATTCAAGTATCTGACAATCTCTTGTGCCTGGCCATGCTGGGTGAACGCTCCGGTAATTTTCCTTCAATATTTGGCAACATACAACAACAAAATTTCCACATCCTTTACAACGATGCCCAAAACATGCTCTCTTTCAAGCCCACTAAATGTGATTCTATTTAAATCTTCTTTCATGTAATTCCCATACCATACCATATCTCATCTTATTTCCTACTTAATATACAAGCGCTGCGCTTTTGGCAACTTGTTTACATCTCTCATTTAATCTTATGTAGAGCATAGCCTTAAATACTTTTAAAACAATCATGTATAACAACCCAATACTTATGTTGCTTGTGTTGTTTATAACTATAGATAAGTAATTAATTCCTCTTCCCGTTCATTTGCAGTAACTATAGTATTTCTTGATAACGAAAAAGAAAACTACATTTCCAAAGCATTTGTTTTGATTTTTCCTACCTCTTGGAATTGATGTACACTTTATATGTATTTAGAATATTGAACATTATTTCATTTAAATTTAAATTAACATTTTAACATATGTAGGATATTTAATAAATTATTTAATTTAAATTTAAATTTTAAATTTTATAAATTTTACTTTGTATTAAATTTCTACCAATAAATTGTGAATACATATTTCTTTGAGTGAAACTAAAATAATATATTTTTATCCTTTTTGTTAAAGATAATAAGTTTGCAACAAAAAATATAAAGAAGTTAGTCTATATGCCTTTCAAATTGCATATTCTATCATACAAATATGTAAAATACAAGGAAGGGGTGATGAAGCATTGGGATGTAGAGCCAAGACATGCTAACTTGTATGTTTCCATCACCCACCATAAAATACTTAATATAGAGACTTCCTCAACTTTGAAAGATCTACAAAACATAGCTACCAACAGTGCCAATGGCAGTGCTACTATTGTGGCTCTAATTAACCATTTAGTGACGACGATGTTGATGTGTTTAGTGAATAGCAATATGAATACAATCACTAATTTTATTCTAATAATTAATAGCATTTATTTTTCATTATAAATTTATCAGTAGTGTTTTAAGTTTTTTTTTGGGCATACTATGTGGTTAATCCATAATTATTATGCTAGAATATGAATATATATTTTTATATGACTATACCCAAGCCACACCGTATAGTAATAGTGCTAATATATAATAGTGCTTAAAGGCTTAAGATGAATCTAAAAAGCAAATTATTTTCAATTATAATTATATGATTGCAATGATATGTAGTGAAGAACTCCTAATACATTATAATTGTTTTCTATGGGATCAAATCAATATCCATCCTCTTTTGGATATAGGTTATTATCCACATCGAAGCAACACAAATAAAATTCATAGTGATGGATATCTCAATGTACTAACATGTTTTTACATTTAGATCTTGTGGTCTACAAGGACAAGAACTGGGTCCATAAAAAGACCTTAAATATCATGAACGATCGCTAAGGTCCTCTGATCCTAATCAACAAACTAAGTATGAAAAATTTCATAGTTGAATGTATTATCTTATTGGAATTAGAAATGTTATATTTTAAATAAACATGTCATATTATCAAAGAAAACATTATTTCATATATTTATATTTTCAACAATAACAAATATTGATGCATAGATATATTTAAGGTGATGTATTCAAATGTTATATTATACCTCTATAAGTTTAACTTCCTAAAATAGAAAATTCTAGATACATCTCAAATATAAAAAAGGTGTGAGCTTCATAATAATTACATTTACCTTTTATAAAGAAATATTTTTTTGGGATGGTGACATTCTATGTAATTCAATAATTCCATGTAATGCCTTTAAAAAACATGTCAATGCTTAATCCTTCTATGGCCTTAAATTTGCAAACCAAGTCATTTAATGTTCTATAATTCAATGAATATTGTTTGTAAAAATATTCCTCTAATTATGATTTGCTTATAAAATTAAATAATAATTATAGAGGATATACCTTAAATTATTTTATAATAATTACATGATTTGATTGTAATTGAGGTACTTATACATTAATAATAATTGTAAGACAAGAATAAATTTTAAGATTTTAATTGTATAAATTTTTTTTTGTTAATAGAGACATATGCTAGAGGGTAAGAACCTTGAAGTGTTGAATTATATTTGTGTTAAGGCCTCCATTACTTAACACAAATACATGATTAGGTTGTAATTAGGTTAACTCCACATTAGTAAGAATACAATATGAAATTTTCGTTCAATAGTTCATTATAATCAATGTCATGTTTAATATATTACTTGTTGAAACCACCTCCAATTCAACCAAAAAAAATAATTATTTTCTATTTTTTCCAATTCATCCACATCAAAGAAACACAAATCAAATTCATAGGGATGTATATCTAGATGTAATAACATGTTTCCTCATTTAGATCTTGTGGTCTATGAGGATGAGAACTGGGTCCATAAGGAGACTCCAAATAGCATGAATGATGGATAAGGTCTCCTAATCCTAATCATCAAGCCAAGTATCAAAAATTTCCTATTTGAATGTATTATCTTGTTAGACTTGAAATGTTATATTGTAAATAAATATGTCATATTATAAAAGAAAACATTATTTCATATATTTTTAGTTTCAATAATAATAAATCTTGATGGATAAATATATTTAAGGTAATTTATTCAAATGTTATATTATCCCTTTATAAGTTCAACTTCCTAAAATGGAAAATTCTAGATACATCTCAAATATAAAAAGGTGTGAGATTCACACCAATTGCATTTACCTCTTATAAAGAAATATTTTTTTGGGATGTCAACATTTTATATGATTCAGTGATTTCATGTAATGTCTTCAAGGATATCAAAAAAAAGGTGTCAAGGCATAATCCTTCTATGGCCTTAACTTTGCAAACCAAGTCATTCACTCTTCTATAATTCAACGAATGTTGTTTGTAAAAAATATTCTTAATAAAAAATTCTTGCTTTAATTAAGATTTTCTTATAAAACTAAATAATGATTATAGAGGGTATATCTTTAGTTTATTTTATTATAATTACATGATTGGATTGTAATTGAGGTACTTTTACATTGATAAGAATTGTATTCAAGAATGAATTTTAAGATATTTATTGTATTTTAAAATTTTTTCCAATGGAGACATAAGTTGGAGGGCAAAAACCTTGAATTAGTGAATTATATTAATTATCACCCCTAGCGATAAATGTTTTCAATTCTCATATGCTAAGTTGGCCCCTTAACGCTGTGATTATTACCAAAAATACACGAGGAATAAAAATGGTGTTAGGTAGTACTATAAAAATTAATGATCTAATTAAATTTGAAAAGTCCTCCATTAGTTTACACTAATACATGATTGGATTGTAATTAGGTTAACTCCACATTAGTAAGAATATAATACGAAATGTTTGTTCAATAGTTCAATATAAGTAATGTCTTGTTCAATATATTAGTTGTTGAATTCACCTCCAATTCAACTAAAAAACAAATTGTTTTCCATTTGTTCCAATTCATCCACATTGAAGCAACACAAATCAAATTCATAGGGATGGATATCTCGATGTAATAACATGTTTCCCCTTTTAGATCTTTTAGTTTATGAGGATGAGAACTAGGTCCATAAGGAGATTCCGAATAGCATGAATGATGGTTAAGGTCTCCTGATCCTAATCAATGAGCCAAGTATGAAAATTTTCCTAGTTGAATGTATTATCTTGTTGGAATTGGAAATGTCATATTTTAAATAAGCATGTCATATTATAAAAGAAAACATTATTTCATATATTTTTAGTTTCCACAATAACAAATCTTGATGGATAAATATATTTAAGGTAATTTATTCAGATGTTATATTATCCCTCTATAAGTTCAACTTCCTAAAATGGAAAATTCTAGATACCTATCAAATAGAAAAAGGTGTGAGATTCACATCAGTTACATTTACCTCTTATAAAGAAATATTTTTTTGGGGTGCCAAAATTATATGTAATTCATTAATTTCATTTAATGCCTTTAGGAATATTGGGAAAAAATGCCAATACATAACCATTATATGGCTTTAACTTTGCAAACCATGTCATTTAATATTTTGTAATTTAATGAATGTTATTTATAAAAATATTATTAATAAAAAAATCTTCCTCTCATTAAAATTTGCTTATAAAATTAAAGAGTAATTATAGAGGAATATCTTAATCTATTTTATAATAATTAAGTTATTGGATTGTAATTGAGGCACTTCTACATTGATAAGAATTGTAAGACAAGAATGACTTTTAAAATCTTAATTGTATTTTTCTTCGAGATGACCTTTTAAAATAAAAGAAACATTAAACTATGCAAATCCAAATTTTCAAAACATGAGATGACATAATATGGAAATATGAGATCCCAAAATTAGGAATTTAAATGAGTGGACCCCTTCCCTTAAGCTCTTATGATTAGAGCATCTTGCCCAAATATCTATAACAAATGGAGATGAAAGTTATAATAGAAATGAGGGCCCCACCTAGTAGCTATTGATGTGGCATACTCATCATCATGAGTGATAGAGTAGATGGCATTATGCCTACACAATACCATGAAAATTATAAATTACTACGGCCATGTCTATGATCTTACTTGGGCTTAGAAATTGACAACCTATAGACCATATATGACCAAATCATGTTTATATTAGATGATATATTTTTTAATTTAACTATATAAAATTGATAATAAACATGTTTATGTGTAATTTAAAAATTATTAAAATTGAAAGGTCCCTAAAATAGGTATAGGTAGTCATATAAAAGGGAAGGCTAAGTTGAAATAAAGTATCTGTAATGGTTTACCCATCTCTTTCCATCACGATCAGCATTAAGTATTAATATTGTGGGATGGTGGCAGGTATCATATTTATCAATTAGGTGAAACACAAAAAATATGTAACCAATATTTTTAATGATGGAGGGGAGATAGTGAAAGGAAAGAAGAATTAAAAAAGACTTAAAAGGAGGATCTCCATTTCTATTTCTTGTGAGAGTGTGCAGGACAAGAGGGAGAATCCATTGAAAATAAAATAAATTAGTTTTTGGAAGGCAGGGTCTCCCCCTCTCTCTCATGTTAAAATATTATTTTATTCTTTTCCTTCCTACCTCCCCAGCTCTCTAATTAACTATTGAAACCACCTAATATAATTAAATACATTAGTTTGAAATTTGAAATTTGGGAGCCATTTGAATGTTTTGAGGCGGATGACATGGTAGGTGAAACTGTCAACAAAAGTGGACAAAAGGGAAAAGATAAACATTAGTGTTTAGAAAAAATTAGATGTGGCAATAGTGAGAAGGAAAAGTAAAATATAAGTTAGTGACATAGTAGTAAACTACGTAGAAGACAAGGTAGAAAAGAGTCTAGAGAATACTACAGTAGTAATATGAATTGAGTTTAACACAATAGCAAGACTATACAACAAAAAATAGATAGAAAAAAAGAATAAGGTGAAGAATATAAGTAGAATATTAGAGAAAGAACAATATAATGTAGCAACAAACTAAAAAAAAAAAAAAGAATTTTGTGTGAGTCATTTGTAAATAGTTTTAGACTTAAGTTTTTAGTTGATGTAATCAGTTGATAGATTCATTTTAATATAATAATACTTGTGTTATTTTCATCCATACTACCTCCCATATTTTTGGTTTTTAGTACATTTACAACATTGTTATGTCATCTCTAAACTATCTATGAAGTTTTAATTTTATATTTAATTTTCTAGTGTTAATTACTACCCACCTAGGCTGACACTTAATTTTATATTTTTTACTAAAAACTATTATCAAATCCCATAGGTTTTAATCCCATTTATACATGGTATCAAGTAGTTCTATTTCATGGAAGCAACCCCATACATTTAATGGAAAGAACTATGATGTGTGGAGCATCAAAATTAAAACCATATTCAACTCTAAATAGCTATGGGAGTTGGTTGAAGGTGGATATAATGAGGTAATAGACCTAGTAGGCTTTAGTACATTAACCCAAGCACAAAGGAATATATTGAAAGATAATAGGATAAATGATGCTAAGGTAATCAACTACATATAAATAGCAATGGTTGATTCAATCTTTCCTAAGAAACCAGTAGTTGTCCATTCCATATAAGCAAGGAACATTTTGCAAGATGCTTATCAAGGGAGTGATAAGGTGAAGCTTGTCAAGCTGTATCTCTCAAGAAGGGAATTTAAGACCCTAGAAGTGAAGGAGAATGAGTCTATCAATGAATTATTCACAAGGACAATAAATATTATCAACCAAATAAAGACATGTGGTGATACCCTTGAAGATTATAGGATCATAGAGAAGGTTTGATGAGCCTTCCAATCATATTTGACCCTATAGTGGTTGCAATAGAAGAGTCAAAATATTTTAGGCAAGTGATATTGGATGAGCTAATGGGTTCTTTTCAAACCCATGAATAAAAGTTGATTAAGTTATCCACTTCCTCCCATGATCAAGCATTCAAGTGTTGAGTATTGTCATTGATGTCAAAGGGGAAACTTAAGAAGGTTGATGTCAAAGGTGACTAAACCTAGTTGGCAATATGTGATGTGACAAGGTGCATTGAGAGATTATTGTCATTGTGAGAGTATTTTCATGATTAAGTGTTATCATAATATAATTTAAAGGAAACTAATTCTATATGGTTTCATGAAGGTATAGGCCATTGATGACAAAGTGCATAGGAAGCCTAGTCAAGAGCCTAGTCATGATATGAAGAGGTGTGTGCATGAAAAATGGATGAACACTAGAATGTGAAGATTTTTTGGCACTTTTTGAGCATGATATCAAGGCATTAAATAATTAATTATATTTTCAAGGTGAGCCTATAGGGGTAGGAACTTTAGACTAAGTGTACACCTAGACGTCTCTTAGATCCTACCTGGCCTAGTGAGGCATGAAGATCAAGTTTCAAGTAAATTATGCATATGTGAGCATGGATAGAGATAATATAAGTATTTTTATGCATGTTCATAAATTTTAAGGTCATGGTTTAAAGGAAATTGTATGAAATAATGATTTAGGCCTTCTCTAATTCACAAAATGAGGTCTCAAGACCTTAAAATGACTTTCAGACATTCGTTGGCACATGTAACCTCTACATGGAAACTTGATATATTAAGGAGTGATGGGTAAGGGTATTATATAAGATCTCTAGGCATTGGTTTTGGATTCAAGGGGATGTCCTTTATGAACAATTGTTAACACCAAAACTTATTTTAAACCTCCCTAAAACACTAATAAGGACCCAATGTAAAATATCTTATTCAAATCAGCTCATAATGGATTGAAATGCCTAGAAAAGATATTGGATCATGTATTCAACTCTCCCAAGTACATCTATGTGGTGGTGGTTAGTCAGATGAGAGAGAAAATGCACAAATACAAGGTCATTTATCAAGAAGTTATTGTAGCTCTCAAAATTTGTATTATAAAAGAAAATAAAATGGATGGTATAAGGATATAAAGAACCATTTTTTATGTCCATGATGATTTATGGATAGGTTCTAGCCTTCAATAGTGTAAAACCTAGGCAAAGTTGAACCTTATTCACAAGAAGCAAATAGTGAGAGGGTTGCCCCTTATAGAACAACCAAACAACCTTATTTTCTTACCTACCTCCCCTAATCTCCACTCAACCACTGCAACCACTTAATAGAATTAAATGCAACAATTTGAAAATTGAAATTTGGGTGTCATTTGAATGTTTTTGGGGGAATGATGTGGTAGGTGAAATTTTCAGCAAAAGTAGACAAGAGGGAAAAGACAAATAATAGTGTGTATCAATAATTAGACACAATAGTAGTAATAGAGAGAAGTATAATAGAAGTTAGTGACACAACAATAGATTGTGTATAAGATGAGGCATAAAAGATATTGGAGAATACTATAGTAATAGCAGACATTGAGTTTAGTACATCAGAAGTATTGTACAACACAAAAAAGATAGAGAATAAGAATAAGGGGAAGAATGGAAGGAGACAAATATTTGTTAAAGGAAACAACCATGTACATGGGTAAGGAAGGTGGATCACAATCTATGTTGTAGACAATGTGAACCATTTCTTCAATGGCTCCATTAACCAACCCTAATTTCAGCCATAGATTGGATGTCAACATAATCTTTTGTCCTTTACCTAGAAGCATAGTTTTATCAATTTAAGTGTCATTATCTTGTGTAAAATATTCATTGATCTATTTTGCTTTATATATTATTATTAGAATGTTTAATGACTTTAGCATTAACTTGGTATGCATAACTTTCAATTGATTAGTTTCATAAAAATGTGTTCACACTTTAAAATCTTCATTTATGGATTTATGAAGGATGATGTTCTTGACATGAACATATTATAGTCTTATTTTGTTATATTTACATTTTTGATGTTGGTCAATAAATTTATAAATAGTATATGATTGTATGTACATCCCTATTAGCAAAAAATTGTGTGTAATTTTATAATTGTGTTGAATGCCTTCCAAAGTGTGGCAAAATGACTTTCTCACATACATTAGTATGTCATTTATGGGGTAATTTATCCAAGGTCACCAACATGTATAATTAAAAATCCTCCAAAATCTTTGTTACCATGTTGAGGAAATGCTCACACAATCGGCTATCTATATTACTAACCATATTTGGGCTTATGATGCTCATTTCATCAATGAATACATATTCATTGTGTCTCATTTCTTCTTGGAAAATTTTTAGTACTTGTCCTTCAAGTTCCTTAATTTCATGAATAAGAATACAAAGTCTTGAATGTATTGTTGATGAATTTATGTTAAATGTTGCTACACCAATTGGAGTGAGAAGAAGGGGAGAATTATTTCTCCCTACAATTTCATTTAGGCTATGTTTGATGTAGCTAATCAGATAGGATTTACTTATTCCTATTGTTCTTTGTATAATCATTTTAAGTGGAAAATATTATGTGTTTCTTTGAGCATGTTATAGAATAATGTGAAAGGATAGTTATTTGATAAAATAATTAATGGAAAACCATGTAAATTTGAGATAAAATTTTAAATAGAAATTAAACCTACACTTAAAAAGAAAAGTTTTCTTTTTATAATACTAAAAAATATCAAAGTGAATATGAATATCGAGGGATTATGTTTATGGATTTATTTAATAAAATATACTTAATGCATTAAAAATTAATTTACATTCCCAGAGAATTTTAAAAATACTTATTGGATACTAGCCTTCACATAAAGATAGAGATACTAAAATAAATGATCTTAAAAGTAGAGTGATAGAAATTAAATTAGGAATTGAATTTTTTTAGAGAGATGAAGAATGAAATTGATATTTAGTATAATGGTAACATTAATCTAAGGTGAAAGTATAACTATGATAAATTGATATGTTGTTTTTGGACTATCAAAACCTCGTGTCATTAATTTTTATTTATTTATTTAATAAAATCAAGTTAGTTTTTATTAGAATAATACATAATTTACTATCACCTTTGTTTTATTTTTAAAATGATTTATATAAAACTCATATGAAATGAGAATTTATAGATGGATACCTTTATTCCCATACTATTATGCTTTGTTGTCACTAGGAAATAACCAACATTCCCTAAGGTTAGTCCTATCTAGCACTTATCTAGAACCCACTTGTAATACTAATTACACATTAAGGAATACATTTCCACATCCTTGAGACACTATCCTAAAACTTTCATATATTATATAATATCAAAGGAACAAGCCTTAAGAAAAGACTAAACACTTAAACTAAGGTAAAAATTGTATATTATCAAGTGTCAAAATCCAAACAAGTTGCATTGTGTTCTAGCTTATCACTATTGAGCACATACACACATAGGTGGGAGAACTATATGGATTTTGATCCTCAATATCTCCCTTGGACAATGGTGATTTGTAAGACATTTTGTTGGTTTTAAGGATCAAAATAGTCAAAATCAACTATAGGATAAAAAATTGTAAAGTATTAAAATATATGAAATGCTCAACCATTAAGTGGGGTGTGGTTAGGGCTCTCTAACCCAGTTTTATATGACAAACAAGGACATATTATTTCAATATAAAGGAAGGATATCCCTCACACACATAGTGTATTGTGTATATATATAGTCCTAGTTTAGTAGTAGATCATAAAACATAGATTGTAATGTTGTGGAATAGATCCCATTTAGTTTTTAGCTTTATATATGATTGGCTTGAGAAAAGAGGAAAATGGAATGGTTGAGTTATTCCAATATATTTGCCTTAGTGGCCTTGATATGAATAATTTTAATAATATCATCTTATGATATACTATTTAATGCTTGGATGAAAGGTGGTGATAATAATGTAAATGTGGGGATGATGAGGATGAATTTTATGTGACTATTAGAGAAAGATGTAGAGTCAATATTTTATTGGTGATTAAATTATGTAATGGATTGAAGTAAGAAATAATTAGGTAAAATAGAGGAATTTTTGAAGTAGTAGGTAAGTAAGTGTAAGTCAAAATATATACAACTTTACCTTGAGATGCAAGTTCAAGTTGGAGATGAAGAATTTATAATAGGTGATCATGTTTACTCAAGGGGATTAAGATTTGAAACCCTACTTTGTTTATTCTTCAAGGGTCACATTAATGTAATTTTTCCACTTGGCATGATTTTGTGAATATAGGAAGCATTTAAATGTCAATTGTGTATTTTTCATCCCATAGATTCGAGGTGACTGAGATATCACCATGTGGCATGATCTCGAGGCTTCAAGGATATTTAGATTTTAAATTTATATGTCCCTTAATGGGCTATGAGTGAATAGGGTTATGCCACTTATCATGATTTCATTTACTCAAGAAATTTGAATATATTGGCCATGCCTTAATCTGTTAGGTTTTTAATCAATGGGATTGTATCATGTGGCATACTCTTGAGGCTCTAAGGGATCATAAGACTTAAAATTTTTGCAAGACTAGATGTTTCTTGAGTGAATGAGATCTTGACATGTGGAAAACTTGTAATGACTTGGTTACTTAGAAGAATTAGAATATAATTTGATAGCTGAGAGTCATGAGTGAGTGATATGCCCCCACGTTGAATTATGTCGATAATTTGGATGCTTGAGAGGATCTATAAATTATATGAAAACCATAGTTGGCTACGAGTACACAAGATGTAGATACATGCCATGTTCTAAGGAACTCAATAAAAATTTTAATCCCATGAATGGGATGTTACACATCAAAGCTTAAATATGCTAAAATATTTTTTTTGGTCATGTTATTAAATTAAAGTAAAACCTAAATTTGAATAAACATTGAAATTAAAAAAAGAATCAAAGGTGGTAAATAAATCTTGAATAATGCCCAGGATTTGATTTTCTTTCTTTTGGAATTTTACAATGTAAATAGACTTCAAAAGCAAATTAAGACTTGTGCATCAAAATTAAAATACCTAATGTTGGTATGGATCATGAAATAATATTTCTTAGCAATTATGGGTCCCTATTTAAATCATTTAAAATTTTGATGTATGTTAAGGTACAACAATGTTCAGCTTCTCATAGTCAGGAGATCCCTTGGGAAACTCTTCTATTTTCTTCTTTATGTATTGATCATGCTTAACAAACAATTCTTTGAGTGATACTAATCCCTTAGGGATTGCATTTACTTTGAGTTGATTAACTTTTTTGTCATCTGACGTGTTTTCGTCAATGTTGGTTGATTCTTTATCTTATTTTTTATCCCCACTTTTATTTTCTTGTGAAGAATATTATTTGTATGTTGATGAAATCCCTTCAAATTTTTTTTTAAAATTTTCTACCTATTCCAAGAATGCAATGATTTTTTCATTGTTATTGAACACTTTCTAATGTTCTGAGTTATCTAGTATGCTTGGATAGTTTATTAGTTTAATATTATATTTATCTTAATCTATCTTCGGATAAATAATTAATAAGTATGAAGATAAAAATAGAGATTATGATTTAGAATTTTATTCCCTTGGGACAACTACATTGTTCAAGGATTTGAATACTTTAATGAAATCATATAATATGTTTCTATAATATTTTGGTCTATCATTCTTGAGTTAGTATTGGATCCATACTAGTTTCACTATTATTTATGTGTCTCTTTGAGCCATAATATTTTGTATTCCCATTTATTTTTCCACTTTCAATCCTAGGAGTAACACTTTATATTTGGTTGTGTTCTTAGTACACTCAAATTGAAGCTTGTATGAGAAAGGTAACAACTCACTCTAAGGAGAAATCATAAGTATTCTAACCCCTAATCCTATAGATGAATAAATTTCATAAAATTTGAAGTTCCACACATTATTTATATCTCCTTCAATAATTTTGGTCAATTCCAAAAAAAATATAGCATCATCGTGTATGTACCAGGACGTATTTCTTCATATAAAATATACATTTTGGGATATTTTGATTTTTGTATTAGATGTTTTGGTTTTACATTTTGGTAGGAGTTTTTATTTAATTTACTTTAATAGAATGGTATCATGGATCCAATCTATCAAAATATTTACACTCAGATCCTTGAAAAAGGATCTTCTCAATAAAATCCCATAGCTTAGATAAATATACACCACTAAGATTGTCATATTGATTATTTTATACATAAAATCTGCTAGGGATACTTTAGTTTCTTTTATTTTACCAATAATAGGACCTTTTTTTACTTTCATATGATAATAGTAACTAAGCATATTTGTGTCTTTAAATCCCAATACAAGTACTACCTTAGTTGGCATTACATTTTCCTAAGCCTTTGAATTAATGATGTAATTATTCAGATGCAATTGTCCATTGGAGAAAAAACATATAAAGGATCCAAATTTTTCCATTATAAAGAGAAGAAGCCATATGATTCTGAGGAATAGAATCTATATAATTTGTCTAAACCCCTTAATGACGTGTTCCAAAATAAATTTTTGGTCCATTTCCTATAATAAATTTAATTATCATATCAAACTAATCTAGATTTGACCTAAGGTGTTCATCTTAAGTGATTTGTATCTCAATTTTATTCACATCGTTGATAATGTCAAATGAATAAGAGAAACTAAAATTTAAATTATCATGATTGGAATCCATGTGTAGAGATGCCATATTTCATGTCTTCTCAATTGACTTGTCTTTGGAAAACTCATGCAAAGGCATGCCTCTATTGAGGATAACTTCTAGATGGGTTGCTTTGGGATCCCCTTACATCTTTTCTTTCCCATTTTGTTTATTTATTTATTTTCCTTTTTAACCACCTTTAATTTTTCATTATAGGCTCTTTTAAACATAATAAAATAATAATTTTTCATATCTTACACTCTTTCATCATGTTTATATTCATCAAGTTCAAATTCTAAACAACCCACAGTGGAGTCACCATCAAATTTCTTCAAATCTAACATATCAATTACTAAATTTTGAACTAGTAGATCTATTTCAACTTGACCTTCACTTTAAATGTGTCCTTTTTAAGATTTTCATCCATAATCATGTCATATTATATTTCAATATTTGACTTTGAGATTATTATAGATTTGGTAGTCAATTCTTGTGTAGGAAGAATCTCAATTCTAGTGCTTGTGCATTTACAAAGTGAAAAACTAATTTTATAAAATGAGAAGAGAATTCTGAGGAATCTAATGGACTAATCTACTAAAATCAATTATGATGTCTCTCTTTGCTTCATGAGGTTAAATTTTAATCTATTCCAATTGCATCAATATTGAATTTTCATCTTCATCAATTTTTAACCTTTCCTAAAAAAAAATCTCATTATATTATAAACCTAAATACAACTAGATTGCAAATGATGAAACCGTTTTGATGTTCCTTCACTAAGGGTTTCAATGAATAATATAGTTTACATATCTTAATTATCCACATTAAAAACACTATAATAAAATAAAAATTTCTCTATGTGTTCATCTGGATGTTTTTTACCATCACTAGTAAAGTTAGGTAAATTTTTCTTTACCCATTAGGCAATTCATGAATCTGGGCACCTAGAGCCAATGGTCTAATATGTGGACCTTAAGGTACTAGTAAAAAACCACCATAAATTGGAAACGTATGTCTCTAATAACTAATATATTAGTCAAAGACATATTTATATTTAGTATTTAACTAATATATTAGTATTTAACCAAGTCAAAGTTGTCAAGTTACAGACATTGAAGAGAGAATTTAAGAATTTGAAGATGCAAGAAGCTGAAAAATGTGAGTACCTATTGTGTCAAAGTAAAAGATGTGGTCAATAAGATGGCTACACTTGGTGAAATTGTGAACAATAAGGTTATGATCAAAAAGGTGTTAAGAACTCTCACACCAAGGTGGAACCATGTTGCCATAATCATAGAAGAAAGCAAAAATTTGTCTACCCTTCAATTTGATCATCTAGTTGGATCTTTGATGTATCATGAAGAAAGATTGAGAGATTAATTTGGAGAAAGTGATGAGAAAGATTTTTCCTCCAAATTATAAATCACAAATAATAAAGATACCAATAGTAGCATCAAAAGTAATCAAGGCCAAGGTAGAGGTCAAAATCAGAGTTACTCAAGAGGAAATAGAGGTAGAGGTGGTTTTTGAGGAAGAGGTGGTTTCAGAGGAAGAGGTAGAGGCTGATTTGATAAAAGAAATATCAACTATTATCATTATAATAGGTATGGCCACTTTAATTATGAGTGTAGATTAAAAGAAGGTAATAATGATAAAAGCATTCATTATGCTCAAGAAGGTGATGAGAATCCTCCAGATGATTTATTTTTATCTTATGACAAAGCTGAAAATGTTTCTAAAGATGTTTGGTATTTAGATTCAGGATGTTCTAACCACATGTCAGGGAATGAAAAACTTTTTTCTATAATGGATGAAAGTTTAAGACCAAGATCAAGCTTGGTGATGACAAATCATTGGAGGTTGCTGCAAAAAGAGCTATGGAAATCCATACAAAAGAAGGTATGAAGAGTGTTAAAGACATTTATTACACTCCAAAGTTAAAGCATAATTTGTTGAGTGTTGGATAATTATGTGAGAAGAATTATAAAGTTGTATTTGAAAATCAACAATGTATAATTTATGATAAGAATCAAGGAAATAGGGTGGTAACAGTTGTGCCTATGACAAAGAATAGGATGTTCCCATTGAAGTTTGGTGAACATAACAAGAACCTTGTCAATATGGCATATGAGGATACAAGTTAGTTGTGGCATCTCAGGTATGGGCATTTAATTTTTTATAGTTTGAAGATTCTAACATCAAAAGCATTAGTTTCTGGTTTGCCTAAGGTTGAAGAGCACAAGGAAGTTTGTGAAGGATGTGCTAAAGGAAAACGTGCACGAGATAAATTTCCAAAAGGCAATGTATGGAGGGCTCATTATCCACTCTAGTTAGTTCATTTAGATAGTTGTGGTCCTATGAAGATAAAGAGTTTGGGTAAGTCATCATATTTCATTATTTTTATTGATGATTACTCACGATAGTGTTGGGTTTATTTTTTGAAGACAAAAGGTGAAGCTCTTGAGACACTCAAGAGGTTTAGAGCCCTTGTATAAAATGACAAAGGGTGCAAAATAAAATGCTTAAGGACTGATCATGGAGGAGAATTTTGTTCAAAATCCTTTCAAGGTTATTGTGATATGCATGGCATTAGAATACAACTCACCACTGCATACACACCTCAACAAAATGGTGTAGCTAAAAGGAAGAATCATACAGTGGTGGAGATGGCATGAAGCATGCTACAAACAAAGGGATTAAGCAATTCTTTTTGTGGAGATGTAGTTGCTATAGCAATATATATTCTCAATCACAGTCCCACTAGTGCACTTGACAAGATGACTCCGTATGAAGCCTGGTATGAGAAAAATCCAAATGTTAATTATTTTAAAGTTTTTGGTTGCTTAGCCTATGTTCATGTTCCTGATCAAAAGAGGCAAAAGTTAGATCCCAAAAGTGAGTCATGTATTTTTTTTGGATATAGTAAGGAAAGTAAGGCTTATAGATTATATAATCCTCTCACTAATAGGCTTATTATGTCAAAAGATGTGATTTTTGATGAAGGGGGAGTTTATGGTCATAAAAAAGGCCATATGTAGAAGTCAAAATCTGTTTTAAATGAAGTTATTATGGATGATATTGATCATGGATAGCCCACTAATATTTCTATTCCAAGTGCTACAAATCCACCAAGTAACCCCTCATCTAGTTGTTCAATTCCAAGTGTAAGTCCAGATTCAAGTCCTAGTTCTACAAGGAAGGTAAGAAGATTGAGTGACATTTATCAAAGGAGTTCAAATCAAGCACATGAAGAAAATACAAGAGGTGAGACACTAAATTTTGCTTTACTTACCAAGGCTGATTTTGAAGCAACATGTTTTGAAGATACATATACTAATGAAGTTTGGATGCAAGCAATGCAAGAAGAGATGGATTCTATTCACATGAATGACACTTGGGAGCTTCCAAAGCTTCCACATGACAAGAATAATATTGGCATCAAATGGGTCTACAAGACTAAGTGTAACAGTGATGAAAGTGTTAAAAGGCATAAGGCGAGATTAGTTGCTAAAGACTTCACATAGAAGTATGGCATTGATTATGAAGAGACCATTAGAATGTTGATTTCATTAGCAGCTCAAA
This sequence comes from Torreya grandis, assembly GCA_037957365.1. Taxonomy (NCBI): domain Eukaryota; kingdom Viridiplantae; phylum Streptophyta; class Pinopsida; order Cupressales; family Taxaceae; genus Torreya; species Torreya grandis. The sequence goes on from JARHVA010001113.1 coordinate 3,489,059, forward strand.
ATAATTGGAGCATCCATCATTTGGACTAGTAGAAAGACAAGAGACCATTAGAATGCTGATTTCATTAGCAGCTCAAAATAATTGGAGCATCCATCATATGGATGTGAAAAATGCCTTCTTGAATGGGTACTTAGAAGAAGAAGTATAAGTGGAACAACCACAAGGTTTTGAAGTGCAAGGAAAATAAAATCATGTCTACAAGCTAAAGAAGGCTTTGTATGGCCTCAAACAAGCACCAAGAGCATGGTATGCTAGGATTGATGGATATTTTCAAGAGAATGGATTTCAAAGAAGTAAGAGTGAACCTATCCTTTACTACAAACAAGAAGGTAATGATATTCTAATTGTAAGTTTGTATGTTGATGACTTGTATAGGGGTAGCATTTTTATGATAAAGGATAAATTCAAAGTTTCTATGATGAATGAATTTGAGATGAAAGATTTAGGCCTCATGGATTATTTTTTAGGAATATAGGTTTATCAAAGGGAGAATAAAATTTTTATTTCTCAAACAAAGTATGCTAAAGATATGTTGAAAAAATTTTATATGGTCGATTGTAAACTAGTCTTGACTCTAGTTGCTCATGGAGTTGTGTTGTGTAGAGATTATGGTGCTAAAAGAGTTGATGAGACAACCTATAGAAGTATTATTTGAAGCTTTATGTTTCTAACTCATACAAGACCTGATATTGCTTATTCAGTTTCACTTGTTTCAAGGTACATGGCAGAGCCATCAAAAATACACATAAAGGCAGCCAAGAGAATTTTGAGGTATGTGAAAGGCACTCTAGATTTTGGTATTCATTACTACACTTCTAAAAGGTTTAATCTTGTTGGTTTTAGTGATTTTTATTGGGGAGGTAGTTTGGATGATCGAAAGTCAACATTTGGGAATTGTTTTTCTTTTGGTTCTAGTTTGATTACTTGGAGCTCAAAGAAGCAAAGTATAATTGCCCTTTCTTCTAAAGAAGCAGAGTAGGGTTCAGTCACTTCAAAAGGTACACAAGTATTATGGCTTAGAAAACTTATTGAATAAATTGGAGAGATTTAGGTTCAGTCTATAGTTATTTTTTGTGATAACATTAGTGCTATTAAATTGGCCAAGAATCTAGTCCATCACAACAAGACAACATTTTGAAAATCATGTTCACATGCAATTCTATTAATACATTGTAATTGATCTTTATTTTCAAGAAGAAGGAGAATGATTCCAATTTTTTGAAGAAGTATTTTTTATTTTTTCAATTCTTATTTCTTCTGTATTATAAATATTGCATATATTTGGCTGTGATTTAATTTTATTAAAATTCTACATTTGATATGATTTGGGAAATGCACAAATAGGATGCAATCTAGATTGTAGCTTTTTGTATCAGTATGGTGATGGTTCCTTTACCAGCAGTGTGCTGGCTAATGAGACGTTATCAATAGTGAGTGGATACAAGGTTGCGGGCAATGGTTTTGGATGCAGAAATGACAATGAGGGATAAGGATTCTCTCAAGGTGGAGATCTCATGGGATTAGGAAGAGGTGCTCTCTCCCTCCTCTCACAAATGGGCTAAAGGTTGAATATAAATTCTCTTATTATCTCTTGTCCATCACCGAATCTTCTTCACAAACCAACTCTCTCTTTTTTGAGTAGGTTGCTTCCTTGAGTGGAGCCAAGTCTTTCCCTCTCATGAAGAGGAATGTCATTCCCACTTTTTGGTACATTCCCATTATAGGAATCACCCTAAATGGCAAACCCGTAGACATTCCTACTAGAAATTTTGATTTACAATCAAATGGCAATGGAGGTATGATCATTGACTCTGGAACTACCATTACAATTATAAACAATGTTGCCTACTCTCTTCTCAAAGAAGCCATTCAATAAGCCAGTGATAATGCTCTTATAGATGGCTCTTTAGTGGGGTTAGATCTATGTTACCAAACATTAGGTAAGGTCACATTGCCTTCCCTTACATTCAACTTCAAAGGTGGCGTGGATTATGAGCTTCTAGCACAACAAATTTTCATTCACGTATCTAACAATCTCTTATGCCTAGCCATGTTGGGTGAACCCTCCAGTAATTTTCCTTCAATATTTCATATAAAAACAAAATTTCCACATCCTTTACAATGAATCCCAAAACATGCTCTCTTTCTAGCCCACTAATTATGATTCTATTTGAATCTTCTTTCATGTAATTCCCATACCATGTTATATGTCATCGTATTTCATACTTAATATACAAATGCTCTAATTTTAGTGTTTACATCTCTTATTTAGTATCAAGAAACAATAATTTCCACAGTCATTTATAAGAACTCAATAGTTAATGTTGCTTGTGTTGTTTTATTACCAAAGATCACATTGAAAACCATGTAAAATTCAGATAAAATTTCAAACAAAAATTAACCCTTGACACTTGAAAAGAAAGGGAGTATATTTTATAATACTAAAAAATTCCAAAGTGAATCTGAATATTTAGGGACAGTGTTTGTGGATTTGTTTAAAAAAAATAACTTACATGATAACTCAATATTTAATGTTTCTTGTGTTGTTTTATAAACCAGGATCACATTAAAAACCATGTAAAATTCAAATAAAATTTTAAAGAGAAATTAAACCTGACACTTTGAAAAGAAAGGGAGTGTTTTTTTATAATACTAAAAAATTTGAAAGTGAATCTGGATATTTAGGGACTATGTTTTTGGATTTGTTTAATAAAATCTACTTAATGATTTAAAAAGTAATTTGCATTCTAAAAAAAAATTAAAATGCTTATTGTACACTAGCCTTCGCATAAAGATGGACCTATTATAAGTAAATTAGAAATTAAATATGGAATTAAAGTTTTTTAAAGAGATAAAGAAGGAAAATGATATTTATTCTAATGGTAACATTAATTTAAAGTGAAGGTATAATTATGGTAAATTGATATTATGTTGTTTGGACAACCAAAATTTCATGTCTTTTAACTTTTATTTTTTATTTAATAGAAGCAAGTTAGTTTTTATTAGAATAATAAATAATTTACTATTATCCTTTTCTCTTTTTTTTAGTGTTTTATATAAAACTCATATGCAAGGAGAATTTTTAGAGGGATACCTTTGTCCCCATAGGATTGTGCTTCATTATCCATTAGGAAACAATCAACATTCCCTAAAGCTATTCCTATCTAGCACTTATCCATAGCCCACTTAAAAAAATAATTTCACATTGAGGAATACATCTCCACATCCTTTCTTACAAAATATAAAAGGAACAACCTTAAACAAAGATTAAACACTTCAAAGGTGGCATGGATTATGAGCTTCCAGCACAAAACTTTTTCATTCAAGTATCTAACAATCTCTTGTGCCTGGCCATGCTGGGTGAACACTCCAGTAATTTTCCTTCAATTTTTGGCAACATACAACAACAAAATTTCCACATCCTTTACAACGATGCCCAAAACATGCTCTCTTTCAATCCCACTAAATGTGATTCTATTTAAATCTTCTTTCATGTAATTCCCATACCATACCATATCTAATCTTATTTCCTACTTAATATACAAGCTCTACGCTTTTGGAAACTTGTTTACATCTCTTATTTAATCTTATGTAGAGCATAGCCTTAAATACTTTAAAAACAATCATGTATAACAACTCAATACTTATGTTGCTTATGTTGTTTATAACTATAGATAAGTAATTAATTCCTCTTCCCATTCATTTGTAGTAACTATAGTATTTCTTGATAACAAAAAAGAAAATTACATTTCCAAAGCATTTGTTTTCATTTTTCCTACCTCTTGGAATTGATGTACACTTTATATGTATTTATAATATTAAACATTATTTCATTTAAATTTAAATTAAAATTTTAGCATATGTAGGATATTTAATAAATTATTTAATTTAAGTTTTAATTTTCAATTTTATAAATTTTACTTTGTATTAAATTTCTACCAATAAATCGTGAATACACATTCCTTTTGTTAAAGATAATAAGTTTGCAACAAAAAATATAAAGAAGTTATTCTATGTGCCTTTCAAATTGCATATTCTATCATACAAATATGTGGAATACAAGGAAGGGGTAATGAAGCATTGGGATGTAGAGCCAATATATGCTAACTTGTATGTTTCCATCACCCACCATAAAATACTTAATATAGAGACTTTCTCAACTTTTAAAGATCTACAAAACATAGCTAACAATAGTGCCAATGGCAGTGCTACTATTGTGGCTCTAATTAACCATTTAGTGACGATGATGTTGATGTGTTTAATGAATAGCAATATGAATTCAATCACTAATTTTATTCTAATAATTAATAGCATTTATTTGTCATTATAAATTTATTAGTAGTGTTTTATGTTTTTTTTTGGCAATACTATGTGGTTAATCCATAATTATTGTGCTAGAATATAAATATATATTTTTATATGACTATACCCAAGCCATACCATATAGAAATAGTGATAATATATAATAGTGCTTAAAGGCTTAAGATGAATCTAAAAGGCAAATTATTTTCAATCATAATTATATGATTGCAATGATATGTAGTGAAGATCTCTGAATACATTATAATTGTTTTCTATGGGATCAAATCAATATCCATCCTCTTTTGGATATAGGTTATCATCCACATCGAAGCAACACAAATAAAATTCATAGTGATGGATATCTCAATGTACTAACATGTTTATGCATTTAGATATTGTGGTCTACAAGGACAAGAACTGGGTCCATAAAAAGACTTTAAATAGCATGAACAATCGCTAAGGTCCTTTGATCCTAATCAACAAGCTAAGTATGAAAAATTTCCTAGTTGAATGTATTATCTTATTGGAATTAGAAATGTTATATTTTAAATAAACATGTCATATTATCAAAGGAAACATTGTTTCATATATTTATAGTTTCAACAATATCAAATATTGATGCATAGATATATTTAAGGTGATGTATTCAAATGTTATATTATCCCTATATAAGTTCAACTTCCTAAAATAGAAAATTCTAGATACATCTCAAATATAAAAAAGGTGTGAGCTTCACACTAATTGCATTTACCTTTTATAAAGAAATATTTTTTTCGGATGGTAACATTCTATGTAATTCAATAATTCCATGTAATGCCTTTAAAAAACATGTCAATGCTTAATCCTTCTATGGCCTTAACTTTGCAAACCAAGTCATTTAATCTTCTGTAATTCAACAATTATTGTTTGTAAAAATATTCCTAATAAAATAATATTCCTCTAATTATGATTTGCTTATAAAATTAAATAATAATTATAGAGGATATACCTTAATTTATTTTATAATAATTACATGATTGGATTGTAATTGAGGTACTTATACATTGATAATAATTGTAAGACAAGAATAATTTTTTAAGATTTTAATTGTATTTAAAAAGTTTTGTTAATAGAGACATAGGCTAGAGGGAAAGAACCTTGATGTTGAATTATATTTGTGTTAAGGCCTCTATTACTTAACACAAATACATGATTGGGTTGTAATTAGGTTAACTCCACATTAGTAAGAATACAATATGAAATGTTTGTTCAATAGTTCATTATAATCAATGTCATGTTTAATATATTACTTGTTGAAACCACCTCCAATTCAACTAAAAAACAAACTATTTTCTATTTGTTCCAATTCATCCACATCAAAGAAACACAAATCAAATTCATAGGGATGTATATCTCGATGTAATAACATGTTTCCTCATTTAGACTTGTGGTCTATGAGGATGAGAACTGGGTCCATAAGGAAACTCCAAATAGCATGAATGATGGATAAGGTCTCCTAATCCTAATCAACAAGCCAAGTGTCAAAAATTTCCTATTGAATTTATTATCTTGTTAGAATTGAAATGTTATATTGTAAATAAATATGTCATATTATAAAATAAAACATTATTTCATATATTTTTAGTTTCAACAATAACAAATCTTGATGGATAAATATATATAAGGTAATGTATTCAAATGTTATATTATCCCTCTATAAGTTCAACTTCCTAAAATGGAAAATTCTAGATACATCTCAAATATAAAAAGGTGTGAGATTCACACTAATTGCATTTACCTCTTATAAAGAAATATTTTTTTGGGATGTCCACATTTTATATGATTCAGTGATTTCATGTAATGTCTTCAAGGATACCAAAAAAAAGGTGTTAGGGCATAATCCTTATATGGCCTTAACTTTCCAAACCAAGGCATTCACTCTTCTATAATTCAATGAATGTTGTTTGTACAAAATATTCTTAATAAAAAATTCTTCCTCTAATTAAGATTTTCTTATAAAATTAAATAATGATTATAGAGGGTATATCTTTAGTTTATTTTATTATAATTACATGATTGAATTGTAAATGAGGTACTTTTACATTGATAAGAATTGTAAGCGAGAATGAATTTTAAGATATTAATTATATTTTAAAAGTTTTTTCAATGGAGACATAAGCTAGAGGGCAAAAACCTTGAATTAGTGAATTATATTAATTATCACCCCTAGGAAAAAATGTTTTCAATTCTCATATGCTAATTTGGCCCCTTCATCTTGTGATTATTACCAAAAATACATGAGGAATAAAAATGGTGTTAGGTAGTCCTATAAAAATAAATGATCTAATTAAATTTGAAAAGGCCTCCATTAGTTAACACAAATACATGATTGGATTGTAATTAGGTTGACTCCACATTAATAAGAATATAATATGAAATGTTTATTCAATAGTTCAATATAAGCAATGTCTTGTTTAATATATTAGTTGTTGAATTCACCTCCAATTCAACTGAAAAACAAATTGTTTTCCATTTGTTCCAATTCATCCACATTGAAGCAACACAAATCAAATTCATAGGGATGAATATCTCAATGTAATAACATGTTTCCCCATTTATATCTTTTGTTTTATGAGGATGATACCTGGGTCCATAAGGAGACTCCAAATAGCATGAATGATGGTTAAGGTCTCCTGATCCTAATCAATGAGCCAAGTATGAAAATTTTCTTAGTTGAGTGTATTATCTTGTTGGAATTGGAAATGTCATATTTTAAATAAGCATTCCATATTATAAAAGAAAACATTATTTCATATATTTTTAGTTTCCACAATAACAAATCTTAATTGATAAATATATTTAAGGTAATATATTCAAATGTTATATTATCCCTCTATAAGTTCAACTTCCTAAAATGGAAAATTCTAGATACCTATCAAATATAAAAAGGTGTGAGATTCACATCAGTTACATTTACCTCTTATAAAAAAATATTTTTTTGGGGTGCCAAAATTCTATGTAATTCATTAATTTCATGTAATGCCTTTAGGAATATGGGGGGAAAATGCCAATACATAATCATTATATGGCTTTAACTTTGCAAACAAAGTCATTTAATCTTTTATAATTTAACGAATGTTGTTTATAAAATATTATTAATAAAAAAATCTTCCTCTCATCAATTTTTTTTTATAGAATTTAAGATTAATTATAGAGGAATATCTTAATCTATTTTATAATAATTATGTTATTGGATTGTAATTGAGGTACTTCTACATTGATAAGAATTGTAAGATAAGAATGACTTTTAAAATCTTAATTGTATTTTTATTCGAGATGACCTTTTAAAATAAAAGAAACATTAAACAATGCAAATCCAAATTTTAAAAAAATGAGATGACATAATATGGAAATATGAGATCCCACAATTAGGAATCCCAATGAGTGGACCCCTTCCCTTAATCCCCTACAATTAGAGCATCTTGACCAAATATCTATAACAAATAGAGATGAAAGTTATAACAGAAATGAGGGCCCCACCTAGTCATTGTTGACATGGCATACTCATCATCATGAGTGATAGAGTAGCTGGGATTATGCCTACACAATACCATGAAAATTATAAATTACTACCACCATGTCTATGATCTTACTTGGGCTTAGAAATTGACAACCTATAGATTGTATATGAACAAATCATGTTTACATTAGATCATATATTTTTTAATTTAACTATATAAAATAGATAATAAACATGTTTATGTATAATTTAAAAATTATTACAATTGATAAGTCCCTAAAATAGGTAGAGGTAGTCATCTAAAAGGGAACGCTAAGTTGAAATAAGGTATCTTCCATAGTTTACCCATATCTTTCCATCAAGACCAGCATTAAGTATTAATATTGTGGGATGGTGGCAGGCATAACATATTTATCAATTAGGTGAAACATGAAAAATATGTAACCAATCTTTTCAATGATGGATGGGAGATAGTGAAAGGAAAGAAGAATTAAAAAAGGCTTAAAAGGAGGATCTCCATTTATATTTCTTGTGAGAGTGTGCAAGACAAGAGGGAGAATCCATTGAAAATAAAATAAATTAGTTTTTTGAAGGTAGGCTCTCCCCCTCTCTCTCATGTTAAAATATTATTTTATTATTTTCCTTCCTACCTCCCCAGCTCTCTAATTAACTATTGTAACCACCTAATAGAATTAAATGCAATAGTTTGAAATTTGATAATTGGGAGCCATTTGAATGTTTCGAGGGGGATGACATAGTAGGTGAAACTGTCAACAAAATGGGATAAAATGGAAAAGACAAACATTAGTGTTTATAAAAAATTAGATGCAGCAATAGTGAGAGGGAAAAGTAAAATAGAAGTTAGTGACATAGCAGCAAACTATGTAAAAGACAAGGCAGAAAAGATCCTAGAGAATACTAAAGTAGCAATAGACATTGAGTTTAGCATAATAGCAAGACTATGCAACACAAAATAGATATAAAAAAAGAATAAGGGGAAGAATATAAGTAGAATAGTAGAGAAATAAAAATATAATGCAACAGCAAACTACAAAAAAAAAAGAAGTTTGTGTGAGTCATTTGTAAATAGTTGTAGCTGTAAGTTTTTAGTTGATGTAATCAGTTGATAGATTCATTTTAATATAATAAAACTTGTGTTATTGCCATCCATACTACCTCCCATATTTTTTTTTTAGTCCATTTGCAGCATTTTTATGTCATCTCTAAACTATCTATGAATTTTCAATTTTATATTTGATTTTCTAATGTTAATCACTACCCACCTAGGCTGACACTTAATTTTATATTTTTTTACCAACAAGTATTATCAAATCCCATAGGTTTTAATCCCATTTAGACATGGTAGCAACCCCCTACATGTAATGCAAAGAACTATGATGTGTGGAGCATCAAAATGAAAACCATATTCAATTCTCAATAGCTATGGGAGTTGGTTGAAGGTGGATATAATGAGGTAATAGACCTAGTAGGCTTCAATGCATTAACCCAAGTACAAAGGAATATATTGAAAGATAATAGGAGAAAGGATGCTAAGGTAATCAGCTACATATAAATGGCAATGGTTGATTCAATCTTTCCTAAGAAACCTAGAGTTTTATTCCATATAAGCAAGGAACATTTTGAAAAATGCTTATCAAGGGAGTGATAAGGTGAACCTTGTCAAGTTGTAGCTCTCAATAAGGGAATTTGAGACCCTAAAAATGAAGGAGAATGATTCTATTAATGACTTATTCACAAAAACAATGAATATTATCAACCAAATCAAGACATGTGGTGATACCCTTGAAGATCATAGGATCATAGAGAAGTGCTGATGAGCCTTCCAATCAGATTTGGCCCTATAGTGGTTGCAATAGAAGAGTCAAAAGATTTTAAACAAGTGATATTGGATGAGCTAATGGGTTATTTTCAAACCCATGAACAAAGGTTGAATAGGTTATTCACTTCCTCCCATGATCAAGCATTCAAGTGTTGAGTATTGTCATTGATGTCAAAGGGGCAACTTAAGAAGGTTGATGTCAAAGGTGACTAAACCTAGTTCACAATATGTGATGTGACAAGGTACATTGAGAGATTATTATCATTGTGAGAGTATTGTCATGATAAAGTGTTATCATAAGATAATTTAAAGGCAAATAATTCTATATGGTTGCATTAAGGTGTAGGTCATTGATGAGAAAGTGCATAAGAAGCCTAGTCAAGAGTCTAGTCATGATATGAAGAGCTGTGTGTGTGAAAAATGGATGAAAACTGGAATGTGATGTTTGTTTGGAAATTTTTGAGAATGATATCAAGGCATTGAATATTTCATTAGAGTTTCTAGGTGAGCTTATAGGTGTAGGACCTTTAGACTAAGCCTACACCTAGACCTCTCTTAGACCTTGCCTGGCCTAGTGAGGCATGAAGATCAAATTTCAAGAAAAGTATGCATATGTGAGAATGGATAGAGATAATTTATGTATTTTTAGGCATGTTTAAAAATTTTGAGGTCATGGTTTAAAGTAAATTTTATGAAACAATAATTTAGGCCTTCTCTAATTCATAGAATGAGGTCTCAAGACCCGAAAAACACTTTCAGACATTCGTTGGCACGTGTAACCTCTACATGGAAAATTGATATATTAAGGCGAGATGGGTAAGGGTATTATATAAGATCTCTAAGCATTGGATTTGTATTTAATGGGATGTCCTTTATGAATAATTTTTAACACCAAAACTTATTTTAAACCTCCCTAAAACAATAATAAGGACCCAATGTAAAAGATCTTATTCAAATCAGCTCATAATGGGTTGAAATTCCTAGAATAGATATTGGATCATGTATTAAACTCTCCCAAGTACATCTATGTGGTGGTGGTTAGTTAGATGAGAGATAAAATGCATAAATACAAGCTTATTTATTAAGAATTTATTGTAGCTCTCAAAATTTGTATTATAAAAGAAAAGAAAATGGATGGTATAAGGATATAAAGAATCATTTTTCATGTCCATGCTGTTTTGTGGATAGGATTTAGCCTTAAATAGTGTAAAACCTAGGTAGAGATGAGAATTTGAGCTTTGGAGGGTTGGACCTTATTCACAAGAAGTAAATGGTGAGAGGGTTGCCCCTTATAGAACAGCCAAACAACCTTATTTTTCTACCTACCTCCCCTGAGCTCCACTCAACCACTGCAAACACATAATAGAGTTAAATGTAAAAATTTGAAATTTGAAATTTGGGAGTCATTTGAGTGTTTCTGGGGGAATGATGTGGTAGGTGAAATTGTCAGCAAAAGTAGACAAGAGGGAAAAGACAAATAATAGTGTGTATCAACAATTAGACACAACAGTAGTCATAGGGAGAAGCTAAATAGAAGTTATTGACACAGTAGTAGATTGTGTAGAAGACAGGTCATATAAGAGCCTAGAGAATACTATAGTAATAGCAAACATTGAGTTTAGTATAGAAGAAGGATTGTGTAAAACAAAAATGATAGAGAATAAGAATAAGGGGAAAAATGGAAGGAGACAAATATTTGTTAAAGGCAACAGCCATGTACATGGGTAAGGAAGGTGGATGAGAATCTATGTGGTAGACAATGTGAACCATTTCTTCAATGGATCCATTAACCAACCCTAATTTCAGCCATAGATTGGATGCCAACATAATATTTTGTCCTTTACCTAGAAGCATAGTTTTAGCAATTTGAGTGTCATTATCTTGTGTAAACTATTCATTGATCTGTTTTGCTTTATATATTATTATTATAATGTTTAATGACTTTAGCATTAACTTATTATGAATTATTTATAATTTATTAGTTTCATACAAATGTGTTGACACTTTGAAATCTTCATTTATGGATTTATGAAGGATGGTGTTCTTGACATGAACATATTCTAGTCTTCTTTTGTTAGATTTACATTTTTTATGTTGGTCAATAAATTTATAAATAGTATATGATTTTATGTACATCCCTTTTAGGGAAAATTTGTGAGTAATTTTATAATTTTTTTGAATGCCTTCCAAAGTGTGGCAAAATGACTTTTTCACGTACATTAGTATGTCATTTATGGGGTAATTTATCCAAGATCACCAACAAGTATAATTGAAAATCCTCCAAAAGCTTTGTTACCATGTTGAGGAAATGATTCACACAATCATCTATCTATATTACTAAGCATCTTTTGGGCTTATGATGCTCATTTCATCAATGAGTACATATTCAATGTGTTTCATTTCTTCTTGGAAACTTTTTAGTACTTGTCCTTCAAGTGCCTTAATTTCATGGATAGGAATACAAAGTATTGAATGTATTGTTGATGAATTTATGTTAAATGTTGATACACCAATTGGAGTGAGAAGAAGAAGGGGAGAATTGGTTCTCCCTACAATTCTGTTTAGGCTATGTTTGATGCAGCTAATCAAATAGGATTTACTTATTCATATTATTCTTTGTATATTAATTTTAAGTGGTAGATATTATGTGTTTCTTTGAGCATGGTATAGAATAATGTGAAAGGATAGTTGTTTGATAAAATAATTAATGTAAAACCATGTAAATTTGAGATAAAATTTTAAATAGAAATTAAACCTACACTTGGAAAGAAGGGTTTTATTTTTATAATACTAAAAAAATTCAAAGTGAATCTAAATATTTAGGGATTGTGTTTATGGATTTATTTAATAAAATATACTTAATACATTAAAAATTTAATTTACATTCCTAGAGAATTTTAAAAATACTTATTGGATACTAGCCTTCGCATAAAGATAGAGATCATAAAATAAATGATCTTAAAAGTAGAGTGATAGAAATTAAATTTGGAATTAATTTTTTTTGGAGAGATGAATAATGGAATTGATATTTAGTCTAATGGTAACATTAATCTAAGGTGAAATTATAACTATGATAAATTGATATGTTGTTTTTGGACTATCAAAACCTCGTGTCATTAATTTTTATTTATTTATTTAATAAAATCAAGTTAGTTTTTATTAGGATAATACATAATTTAATATAACCTTTATTTTATTTTTTAAATGATTTATATAAAACTTATATGCAATGAGAATTTATAGATGGATACCTTTATTCCCATACTATCATGCTTTGTTGTCACTAGGGAAACAACCAACATTCCCTAAGGTTAGTCCTATCTAGCACTTATCTAGAACCCATTTGTAATACTAGTTACACATTAATTAATACATTCCCACATCCTTGAGACACTATCCTAAAACTTTCATATCTTATAAAAGTTCAAAGGAACAAGCCTTAAGAAAATATTAAACACTTAATAAAGGTAAAAAATGCATATTGTCAAATGTCAAAATCCAAACAGGTTGCATTGTGTTCTAGCTTATCACTATTGAGCACATATGCACATATGTGGAAGAAATATGTGGATTTTGATCCCTCTTTAAACTATTAAAATATATGAAATTCTCAACCACTAAGTGGGGTGTGGTTAGGGCCTTCCAACCCATTTTTATAGGACAAACAAGGAGATATTATTTCAATAGAAAGGAAGGATCTCCCTCACACACATAGTGTATTGTGTATATATATAGTCCTAATTTAGTACTAGATCATAAAAAATAGATTGTAATTTTTTGGAATAGATCCCATCTATTTTATAGCTTTATATATAATTGGCTTGAGAAAAGAGGAAAATGGAATGGTTGAGTTGTTCCAATATCTTTTCCTTAGTAGCCTTGATATCAATAATTGCAATAATATAATCTTATGATATAATATTTAACACTTGGATGAAAGGTGATGATAAAAATGTAAATGTGGGGATGATGAGGATGAATTTTATGTGACTATTAGAGAAAAATCTAGAGTCGATATTTTATTGGTGATTAAATTATGTAGAAGACTGAAGTAAGAAATAATTAGGTAAAATAGAGGAATTTGTGAAGTAATAGGTAAGCAAGTGTAAGTCAAAATATATACAACTTTACCTTGAGATGCAAGTTTAGTTTGGAGATGGAGAATTTATGATACATGATCATGTTTACTTATGGAGATTAAGCTTTGAAACCCTACTTTGTTTATCCTTCAAAGGTCACATTAATGGAAATTGTCCACTTGGCATGATTTTATGAATATAGGAAGCATTTAAATGTCAATTATGTATTTTTCCTCCCATAGTTTCTAGGTGACTGAGATGTCACCACGTGGCATGATCTCAAGGCTTCAAGGCTATTTAGATATTGAATACGAGTGAATAGGGTTATGCCACTTGTTATGATTTCATTTACTCAAGAAATTTGAATATATTGGCCATGCCTTGATCTGTTAGGTTTTTAATCAATGGGATTGTACCATGTGTCATATGCTTGAGGCTCTAAGGAATTGTAAGACTTAAAATTTTCAGAAGACTAGATGTTTCCTGAGTGAATGAGATCTTAACATGTGGACATCTTGTAATAACTTGGCTACTTGGAAGACTTAGAATATAATTTAAAAACTGGGATTCATGAGCGAGCAATATGCCCCTATGTTGAATGATCTCAAGAATTTAGATGCTTGAGAGGATATATAAATTATATGAAAACCATAGTTGGCTACGAGTACACAAGATGTAGATGGATTCCATGATCTAAGGAACTCAATAAATATTGGAAGCCCAAGAATTGGATGTTGCTCATCAAAGCTCAAATATGCTAAAATGTTTTTTTTGGTCATGTTTTTAAATTAAAGCAAAACCTAAATTTAAATAAGCACTGAAATTAAAACAAGAATCAAAGGTGGTAAATAAATCTTGAATAATGCCTAAGATTTGATTTTATTTCTTTTGGAATTTTACAATGTAAATAGACTTCAAAAGAAAACTTAGACTTGTGCATCAACAGTAGAATACATAATGCTGGTATGGGTCATGAAATAATATTTCTTAGCAATTATGGGTCCTTATTTAAATCATTTAAAATTTTTAGGTATGTTAGGGTAAAACAATGTTCACCTTCTCATAGTCAGGAGATCCCTTGGTAAATTCTTCTATTTTCTTCTTTATGTATTAATCATCCATACCAAACAATCATTTGAGTGATACTAAGCCCTTAGGGATTGTATTTACTTTGAGTTGTTTAACTTTTTTCTCATCTGATGTGTTTTCCTCAATGTTGGTTGATTCTTTAGCTTCTTTTTTATCCCCACTTTTATTTTCTTATGAAGAATATTATTTTTATGTTGATGAAATCCCTTCAAAACAAAAAAATTGTAAATTTTCTACCTATTCCAAGAATGCAATGATTTTTTCATTGTTATTGAACACTTTCTAATGTTCTGAGTTATCTAGTATGCTTGGATAGTTTAATTAGTTTAATATTATATTTGTCTTAATCTATCTTAGGATGAAGAATTAATAAGTATGAAGATAAAACTAGATATTATGCTTTAGCATTTTATCCCCTTGGGACAACTACATTATTGAAGGATTTGAATACTTCAATGAAATCCTAGAATATGTTTCTATAATATTTTGGTCTATCATTATTGAGTTAGTATTGGATCTATACTAGTTTCACTATTATTTATGTGTCTCTTTGAGCCATAATATTTTGGATTCCCATTTATTTTTCCACTTTCAATCCTAGGAGTCACACTTTATATTTGGTTGTGTTATTAGTGCACTTGAATTGAAGCTTGTAGGAGAAAGGTAACAACTCACTCTCAGGAGAAATCAAAAGTATTCTAACCCCTGATCTAACAAATGAATAAATTCCAAGTTCTACACATTATTTATATCTCCTTCAATAATTTGGTCAATTCCAAAAAAAATATAGCATCATCGTGTATGTACCAGGATGTATTTCTTCATATAAAATATACATTTTAGGATATTTTGATTTTTGTATTAGATGTTTGAGTTTTACATTTTGTTAGGAGTTTTTATTTAATTTACTTCAATAGAATGGTAGCATGGATCCAATCCATCTAAATATTTCCACTCAGATCCTTGCAAAATGATCTGCTTAACAGAATCCCATAGATTAGATAAATATACACCACTAAGATTGTGATATTGATTATTTTCTACATAAAATCTGCTAGGGATACTTTAGCTTCTTTTATTTTCCCAATAATAGGAACTTGTTTTACTTTCATATGATAATATTAACTAAGCATATTTGTGTGTTTAAATCCTAATAGAATTACTACCTTAGTTGGCATTGAATTTTCCTAAGCTTTTGAATTAATTATGTAATTATTCAGATGCAATTCTCCATTGAAGAAAAAACATATAAAGGATCTAATTTTTGCCATTATAAAGAGAAGAAGCCATATGATTTTGAGGAGTAGAATCTGTATAATTAGTCTAAACCCCTTTATGAGGTGTTTCAAAATAAATTTTGGGTCTATTTCCTATAATAAATTTAATTATCCTATCGAATTAATCTGGATTTGACCTAAGGTGTTCATCTTGAGTGATTTGTATCTCTATTTTATTCACATGGTTGATAATGTCAAATGAAGAAGAGAACTAAAATTTGAATTATCATGATTAGAATCCATGTGCAGAGATTCCATATTTCATGTCTTCTCAATTGACTTATCTTTGGAAAACTCATGAAAAGGCATACCTCTATTGAGGATAACCTTCAGAGGGGTTGCTTTGGGATCCCCTTACATCTTTTCTTTCCCATTTTGTTTATTTATTTATTTTCCTTTTCCAACCACCTTTAATTTTTCATTATAGGCTATTGTAAACACAATAAAATAATAATTTTTCATATCTTCCACTCTTTCATCATGTTTATATTCATCAGGTTCAAATTCTAAAAAACCCACAGTGGAGTCACCATCAGATTTCTTTAAATCCAACATATCAATTACTAACTTTTGAACTAGTAGATCTGTTGCAACTTGACCTTCACTTTTAAATGTGTCCTTTTTAAGATTTCATCCATAATCATATCATATTCTATCTCAATGTTTGACTTTGAGATTATTATAGATTTGGTAGTCAATTATTATGTAGGAAGAATCTCAATTCTAGTGCTTGTGTATTTACAAAGTGAAAAACTAATTTTATAAAACGGGAAGAAAATTCTAAGGAATCTAATGGACTAATTTACTAAACTCAACTATGAAGTCTCTCTTTGGTTCATGAGGTTAAATTTTAATCTATTCCAATTGCATCAATATTGAATTTTCATCTTCATCAATTTTTAACCATTCCTCAAAAAAAATCTCATTGTATTATAATCCTAAATACAACTAAATTGCAAATGATGAAACCATGTTGATGTTCCTTCACTAAGGGTTTCAATGAATAATATAGTTTACACATATTAATTATCCACATTAAAAACACTATAATAAAATAAAAATTTCTCTATGTGTTCATCTGGATGTTTTTTACCATCACTAGTAAAGTTAGGTAAATTTTTCTTTACCCATTAGGCAATTCATGAAAATGGGCACCTAGAGCCAATGGTCTAATATGTGGACCTTAAGGTACTAGTAAAAAACCACCATAAATTGGAAATGTATGTCTCTAATAACTAATATATTAGTCAGAGACATATTTATATTTAGTATTTAACCATCTCTTCTTATCCTCTTAGGAAAAATTTTAAAACTAGACTTTTCTTGTAACTTAAATAATGGGTTTGAGTAACCTTTATTTTTGATAGAACTTGTGAATATATTTTTAGTTAGGATGATAGAATTAATTGATAAAAAAAAAAAAATTATCTAGCACTTGGTTATCACATACAACACTTCACCTTGTGACCTTTTATGAGTTGTGGAGTGAGATTTTATGGGTAACATATAAATCCCTAAAATGTGTCCCATAGTGGCCACTAAAAACTATAGGAATAATATTTTGTACTAATAAAAATATGTTTATTTCACAAAATTGAAGGGAAAAAAGTCCCTCCTCTATTCTACTGGGAGGTTCCCTTTATTGAAATTAGAAAATTGAAATAAAACTATGTATAATATTTAAAAGTAAAATATGATATTGGATTGTATTGCCTTCTACCTTTAAAATAAAAATAAATAAGGAGGAATATGAAGGGGCATACATATATAAGAAAGCATAGTATATATCTTATGTATGAGAAGAAAAATTATAGATGTAGTTTAAAAATTTGACAATGAAACAAGTAGTGCTTGAGAGATGAGAGATATGCATTAAATGTATGAATAACACATGTCTACAAAGAGAAACTGTAAGACACAAAGTTATACAATTTCCTTTGTATTCTCAATGGATGAGTGAACACAAAGTTTCCTTCTTTCTTTCAATAAAAATTATAATGAACATCAAAAAACCCATGTAAAGTATCCATTTCTCCTATTTATATGTGTATGATAGAATAAACTGATGTAGATACAAATTAAAATTTAAGCTAAAACAATGAACTTGTGACCACTCCTTATATGGACTTGGCTCATGCCTGATTCTATGGTCTTTTCATTACCATTATTTAACTCTTATTATGGAATATCCATTCTTACAAGCAACTAATTATATAAAAATATCACTATCCAGCAATCTAAACTCACTTTCAGATTGATCCACACTTTTAGTTTAGCTATCTTTGCTCTTTATACATGATCACCCTATTTAAATAATCTTGCTCCCTAGTAGTGTCTAGTTCTACCAGCCCCATCCTCCCACCAAACAACATCTAGAATTTCTAATTTCAATTCATGTAATGGGTCATCCTCTAATTTTCATATGCCCCATCTAAAGGAACTCCCAAACTATCAATATAAATCCATAGTTTAATCCATTTTTCACATAGGAGACTAACACATAGAAAATCACTAGAACATATAACTACACGTTGAGAGAAATCACCTAACATTCAAAGTCCACATAGCGTAAGTATCCCTAAACTAATTTTGCATACACCTCCAAAATCATAATACATTGTTAAATAATTTTATCACACTAGGATTACACCAACATTTTGTAATTTACACCAATATTTTACACACACCATTGTAGCATGGGAGAAATACATGGAGTTTGATCCCTCTTTGGAATATTCTTATGTAGATAGCATTCAACATAAGGGCTGTTGAGTTCAAGAATAACTTCAAATGTTAAACTTTTTTTCCATTCTATCTATTTATCATTTATAGTCTATTTATTTAGGATTACAAGTCAAGAAAAAGACATAATTATTTTTTCAAAGGGTCGAGATCTATCGCACAGTTAAATAGAACACACAAGTGAATGAAAATATTCTATACAAATTTTAACAATATAACCCTCACCATAAAACATTACTCCCTAAGGACACCAATGTATCATGCCCCTATCTAATTATAATCACCTTGTCTAGAGGTCAAGTGAAGCCCGATTTGAATTTCACGGTCAGCCAACATAATCACACATTTTTTTCCAATCTCAGTTGGAGTCTTGCATTTTAGTTTTCTAGATAGTTTATTTCATTCTTGAATTTAACCTTTTTATCATCTATCCAAATATAATAAATTACAAATTAATGAATGCTTAATTTAGTCATAGATTTTACATTATGATTTAACTTAGTTCATTTTATCTAATTAGGATCTAGAATATCCTATCTCCCAATGTTTTACAACATAGCTGACCATTTACATTCCCATTTGTCATATTCTATTTTTATATTTATATTTCATATTCTACAAAATAAAAATAGGATTTTTATAATATGACAAAAATGGATGAAAACAAGGTAAAAAATAAAAAAATGCTTCCTAAGAAGCTTTCCCTGAAGAAATATATGTTCTTGATGGAGTTAGTGGTTGGATGATCATCTAACCTATAAATTTTCCTTTGCCATGTGATATTTTAAACATTCAAAATCTTTTCACTACCTCAGTAATAAAATGTCCTTTGGGAATCATAATATTCTTCCAATGTACCAGCTATCTATTAGATATCATCATCACCATATGGGGAATCTCTACTAAGTCCACCAACTATGAATTTAAATCCACTACAGAAGTATGAATTTTGTTGAGTATTTTCATGGATGGAACATTGAATTTGCCTTCTTTGAATAACTCTTTTTAGATTTTTTTTATTTTTCCTTTATCTCACTCACTATATATCATCAAAAATCATCTTCTTTGAGAAATTCAAAATGTAAACTCCCTACATTTGAGCATATTTCAATCATCTTCTCTCCTCAAATTTTCAATTATTTTCTTATATCTTCCATTTCCTTATTTAACACTTCTATTTTATGCAAAATTCTCTCTAGTTATTTATATGAGAGACAATTTTCTCTCTTATCAAAAAATCTTACGTTGAATAGATATTCGAGATTTGTAGCTAACATTTCCTCTATATCCCTTTTCACTCTTTCTAAAAAATTGAGCTAATTTTGGTGAAATTAAAATTTTTGATCAATCTTAT
The DNA here is from genome assembly GCA_037957365.1 of Torreya grandis. NCBI lineage: Eukaryota > Viridiplantae > Streptophyta > Pinopsida > Cupressales > Taxaceae > Torreya > Torreya grandis. Next base: position 3,509,241 of record JARHVA010001113.1, read on the forward strand.
TTTTTTATAACTCAATTATCTCAAATTTTATATATTTCAAACCATATAAAAACCACTGTTCAATCCAAGCCTCACGAGTTTTTCCACATTTATTGTATCAGATTATAGTTGAGATGGCCTCTCTACTAGTCATAGGTAATTAAGTTGGAGTGTATACTTATGGAACTATAGGAGCCTTTACTAGATTAAAAAATTCGTTCGCATAACCCACAAGTTATCAGACTTGATCCTCCAACTATTCTTAAGTGAGCTCATCTTATTCAAACTTTTTGATCATTATCTCAATAGTTTCTAATAGGTTATGTACATCTCTCTCATGAGTAGCTATAACGAATGAGATTTTATTAGGGATATAATTATACACACACACACACACACACACACACACACACACACACACACACACACACACACACACACACACACACACACACACACACACACACACACACACACACACACACATTTCCTCCTCATTATTTTCATCATTTGGCTCATAATTTATTTCAACTGGGATCCATATGAATTTGACACGAGCTTTGAAGTGGCCTTGGCATTCTTTGGAGGAGGAATCTCTAGGAGGTTTTCTATAGCATCAAATTAAGGAAATTATGCATCAACCACATTCTTATTCATTCCAATTAGTGTTTACACCCGCTAAAATTTGGTGTCACTCAAATATACCATTTAATCTCATGTGTTAGTCAAAATGAATCATGATTTAGGCTACCTTGGAGGTGTAGAATGTGGAAAAATCAAAATTTTAATAGTATCTAAAAAAAGAGGAGAGGCTAGTTCCTATGGTACATAACTTACAAAAAAAAATTCAGCTAATGGATAATGTAATCCTTGATTTTATGTGATATATTTTTGTGTGGTGTTATCAATAAATATAGAGGTATCATCTCTTAAGGAAGAAGATGATTAAAATTTCACTTAATTTTTGGCTAGAAACATTTCACTATAGAAAAGCCTTGACCATAGGTTTTACTTAGATACATGGTTTTATTTGAATTTTATCCACATCTATCACCTTATACAATAGTTTAGGGGATACATATGGTGCCAAAGTTACCCATGTCAGTTCCTTTAGAGATCGATGTAGAAGTTTGCCTTAGTAGGGTAGTGGTCCTTATTCTCCTTGAGCTTTTGGTTCCTATGAATTATTCAATTTTATAATTGAACCATTTCATTGATCTTTTCAACATTATATTGGTTTTAATCTAAATATCCATCAATTCTCATGTGAACTAATTTATCCCTGGCAAAGGTAAGGATATGACCCTCTTGATATAAGATGAATCAAGGAATTTACTCCTATCATTTTTCATTTCTTCCAATACCATGGTGGTAGTGAATAATTTGTTAATTTAAAACTTATTCAACTTTAATAACACATATACACTTCATATCCATCTATACAATCAACATATATAATCAACCAAATGTGGTTTGTGTACATATGAGGGACATATCTTGAGATGAACTCTTACATATCCTTTGTTGTAGAAATAAGATCTACTCATGTGATGGTTCATTGTGAAATGAGAAACTAAATATTCAATATTTTTAGAATCTATCTAATTATTACAAGCATAATGGCTAATGGTGATTGGGAATACTACACCTACCATATGATTCTACCTACATATCTTATGTACATGTTTGAGTTTTTTATACATTTTAATTAGAAATATTTTATCATTTTATAACCATGGGAGTCTTAGGGGAAGACATTCAAAATCTCATAATCTAATATATAATAATTTTTGAATTGAATGAATTAGCTTCCATATTAAGATATGACATTAGTTGATTCCTTAGAGATCCTGGCTCCTCAATATTCATTTGATGCATGTAAAATTCTCATGGTGAAGGCACAATTCACCTTATGAAGTGTTTTATACTTTTTTCTATGGTAAATTATAGTTTTAACTAGTTTACCTTGGTTTTTGGATCTACATAGGCCAATTAGGTGAGAATGAGGTAGACTCTCAATGATCCTAATGAGTATACCAAGTATGAAGTCATTGTTGACCTTTTCAATCACCATTCTTCTCATCATTAAGTATGTTAAGTTCATAAGGTATTTCATCATAACTTTAATCCTTTAATTAGTTATAATATTCTTAATGAATTTGTATTAAGCTCATATTGATATTTTCCATTAGTTTAGGAGGCTCATTACAAGAATTACGCATTCATTATGCCCTCTTAGTATGTTTTAATATTATTTTATAAAATCTAAGGTATTTTTAACAAAGTTAAGGTTAATTTAGTTTTAATATCTCCCATATGTGTACATCATAGAGAGTTTTAGTTAAGTTTTGGTCTTCATAACCAATTCTTGGTTGACCATCTCAAGCTTTTAAAGCATGTCAAGGCATGGTAAAGAAAATTAAAGGAAAAATTGCAAGAAAATGAAAGGAGTCATCTTTTTTGAGGTGAATAATAAGTTTAATACCTTTAATCAAGTATTTTTAGATATTATTAATGCATATATATAATTTAATAATATATTTTGGTGCTCCAACTCATATGCAAGGATGTAAGGGCAATTTTCATGCATTTTTAAAGGCAAAAAATTGAATTTTTATTGGTTTATAGGTGGGTCAAAGGTTTTTAACTGATTTATAAACTTTATGGATGATTATAATACATTTTAAAATGGTTATTGACTCAAAATATTCTTTAATTATGCTAAGATAACTCAAAACTCTCTCAAAATTGATTTCCAAGCTTAAAATTACCCTGAAATCAATGTGATGTCCTGGTCGAGATGTTTCATGGAATAGAATGGTTTATAGGAGGGTTTAATAGGGTTATTTATTCCCATCTAATGGTTTTTAGTATCATAAATAATTATTTGTTTTTATGAACAATTGTTAAGAAGCATGATTGCTCTAAAACCCTTCAAACCCTTATCTAGAGAACATGAAATTTAAAAATTTGATCTTTTGAAGCGCTTTAAAGATTTATAAAACATTATGAATGATTTTTATGCCATATCCATGATATAAATACACATTAAACCAATTTTTAATCATTGAAAAAAGTTTTATACCTGTAAATTGGACCTAGATGATAAGTATGCATGAGAAATGAGCACCTACAGGCCTGTAGACCTGAAAGTGCATTTTTTGAGTGTTTTTACAATTAAACATTCAATTTAAATGATTTTTAATTTATATTGGGTAAATAAAGTAATTTAACATAAATAATTATATCTTGAGACCATGTGTATCTCAAAATATGAAAAATTAATAAACTAGGATGTTTGCTACCCTGAGAGAGCCTAAAAGCACAAAAAGGAGCATAACTTGAGTTCTATTAATTAAAAACATATTAAATTTGAAATAAAGATGTGGGGATATATATTTCATATTTTTTTAATTAATAGAACTTGTAAACACCTTCTTGATCAATAAATAAACTTATTTTACCTTCTCATACATTTGTTATTGTGTGTAATTAATGAATTGTTGATGGAAGCTCATGATAGTTACAGCCTATCCCTAATTTATGTCCAATTTTTTTTACATTTATGAATAAAAATATATCTTGTACAAGTTTTAGTTTTTATCATAGAGTCTATGAAATTCATAGTTGTGATGAATGCCATTTGAGCTTCCTAAGACTAGTGGTAATCCTTCTAGGTACTATTATAAGCTAAATCCTTTCTACAAAACACTTATGCTCAAGATTCATTGGTTAAATGTGATTTTTTTATGTGTGAGTTCTCTTTGATTTGATTTTTTGTGTGTCCAAGCAAGTTAAGGTATTTAATTTTGGTGCATCACCCCATAGTTTGTCTTAGAAGCATAGGAAGTAGTTGTGTTTCTCTCTCTTTTCATTGTCAAGAAGTAGTTTAGGTGATGATCAAGGTGATTCATAAATGGAAAAAAACCTCTCTATAGTTTTACTTACATTATAGGTCACCCAAAACCTATAAGTGATCCCATTATGTCAATTAGGGGAGCAATCTTAAAGACTTTTCTCAAGGGTGCAACTCAAAATGATAATAGTCATACAAAAGGACTTTGTTACTTATATATTTATGAGTTATTTTAGTGCATATTTGATGATGCTAATCCAATAAATATATTACTTACCATCGCATATGATGCTCATAACCATGAACATACAATCATAAAAATCCATAGTTTTCTTTTTACCCATGACCCTATGAAGAAGGGTGACCTTGTCCAATTAAAATTATTTGAAATATGACATATAGAGGTTCTTAATGAGTTTTTATAGGCCTCTATTTTTTGTATTTCAACCACCCATTATTGATGATTGTGAGATGTTTCTTTGGGTTTTTGTCCCATAATTCTTGTCCAAATTTAACACTCATTTTAACATTTGTTTCTATTTATTGAATATTTAGATTCATGTCCATTGAAGTAACATATATATTGTAAATCAAGGAACCTCCTTCTAATAATATCTCCTTAGTATCTGGATTATAATGTTGAGCACATACAAACACTAAATCTGAGCATTGCATGGAGACGAGAAAACCAATTACCTCTTGTAACTATTCATTGACAGGAGGATAGCCATGGGATTTAAATATTATGCATTAATTATATATTTAAACTCTTATTATTCACATTTAAAATCTTAGAGTCACTAATCTTTGGGATGTCATTCTCTAAAATAAACATAGGCTCATAACCCATGTACTTAAACCTCATTTTGGATGATATGATAATGTGGAAAACAACCTCAGCAAGGGCATAAATATTTACAGATGTGTTAAATAGTATTAATTATTTATGTAATTTTGGGTAGAAAGATACAATGGTCATGAAAATGTTCACTTCACCCTTTAATTCTTCACTAGGAGATTACAGGAGCCAACTAGAACTTCGGTGTACCTAGGGTACCATATTCTTTCCTTAGATTAAAAAACACCCAAAACACAACTCTAAATCCTTTGAGAATTATAATATCATTAAATACTTGGATAAAAATATTTTTATCATGTTTTTATTCATTTTTTCCTTCACAGAGACAAATGGTAAAGAACAAAACTATGTTGTTGTGTGGGTACCAAGTCTGAAAATGTTTTGTATTTTCAAAATGTTTTACCAAAAGGGGTTTTGATAAAATATAATAATAGTAACATAGAATTAGTCATCATTATAGGGTCACCAACCTCCCTCATTCATGCATGGGATACGCCTCCATGGATTGGTACATTAAACTCCCTGGTGCAATAGACTTAATGCCATGGATTTAATGAATAAGGCCATGAATTTTCATCTATTACACTGAAAAGGTTAGGATAGCCTAGCTACATAGACACAATGGGTTTTAATTTGTTTCATAACCTATGAAGATGTAATTTCACATCTAACATGACCAAGAGGTTTAGATATCCCAACCTTCAAGGTGTAGGAGGCATAAAATCGCAATGTGGAACATGAAAATGACTAAGTATTATTTTCTCTTATTTTTATGAAAAAATTTTGGATCTTAAACCTAACTATTAACCCCTTAAGTTCATATTTAAATTGTGAAAATTTGACCACGGTAATTTTTAGAATAATAATTGTCACATTTTTAATCCCTTTTTAACTTCTTGATGGCTTCAAATCCATTCTCTTCTAATTAACTTTGTTCACTCCTTTCCATTTTATGGAATTATAACTACCATAATTCTTCCACATCCACTAAAGGGTTATATTTTTCCATTTCCATGTTCATTTGGGATTAAAACCACCTTTGTCTATCCACCTCCACCAAAATCCTCCATGGATGTTTTCACTCATTTTCCAACCTACTGTTGGATCCTTCCTCCTTTCACTCTTATCTAATTTTAGCTCCTCTTTTCTCATGGTTTTCATATCTTCCTCTAGTCCTCTCCTTAATACCACCATCTTGGTTTTGGATTCTCCATTTTAAATATTATTAAAAGTATTTTTTTCTTCCTTTGTTTCTTCATAGCTTGTGAATGCAAGTGGCTCATTGTTTTCACTTTGGAAAGCCTCTTTAAATTTCTTACATCTCTTCATGTTTGCACCTGCATACATATTACACTCTTAAATTAGTTTTAAAAATTGAGACTTAATATTCCCCATAAGTGATTCCTCCATCTTCACATAAATATATTGATTGACATTAATCTTGGGATTCTCAAAGCTTCTTCCATTTTTCTACTCCTTAGAACATTTCTCAGCTGCCCTTTTTGATAGTTAATTTTTCTATTCTTCACCTCTTTTCATATTTGTATCAACTCTATGATGATTACATTTTCCTTCTTTATCCTCATTTGAAATCCCAGGTATGCCATATGAAAATTATCTTTCACTCCCTTTGCCTCTATGAAAGTAAGGCAATCCTTATCTCATAATAGTTTCTCATCCAACATTTATGTAGTCTTTTCCCACATGTGCCTATTAGAGTAGGGGTTTTATTTTTTCCTGTATTTATTTATTATGAGATTTTTTCTTCATTTGGATTTTTCTTACTTTCATTAGTAAGATTTCTTATGTGTGCAAGTTGATCGAGTGATTAGGAATTAACTCCCTTGACTAGTTATTCTGAGTATGGGAGTTACTAATCTATTCTTGGCTCTATTTCCCACCTTTATGGAGAAGTTACTTAGCACTCTTCTATATGTACATCTCACATTTTTGAGATTTATTAATTAATATAAGTTTATATTCTAGCTCTTATCTCTCTTTATACAATATTCTCATTTGTGTATTTCATTTACTTTTAGTTACTTCACGTTGTGCACTTGCTTGGATTGTGTGCTCACTCTACTCATGCATTCAACTTATTTGGACCTTAGACTCAACCCTAATATGGTATCAAAACCACCTCGGTAATCATGTGTCTAGTTTTTTTTTGTGTTTTAATCTTTATTTTGAAATCTTGAGATTATTTGCATATATTGTGAGGTAATTTTTAAGGGTTTGAAAAAAATTTAGGGTGTTTTTTTTTGAAATATCAAAAAGCATATTAGGGGATTATTTTTGGGTATATTACTCTATATTAGTAGTGTATTCTTATCTTGATTCTCTCATGCATTCATATGCAGTTGCTTATCTTTTAGACTAGGGTATTCAAAGTAAGAGTCAATATTTTCATACGATGGCCCCACAGCCTATCATGACTTTATTTTGGTCACTTGACACTCTAAACAGTTTGTTAGAAGTATTACAGCTTGTACACTAATACAAGTTCTAAGAGCATTTTAGGGATGGACAATGAGTGGACTAAATTCATCTTAAGAACCAGATATCAAGATCGGACCCAAATGTTTAGTATTGTCTTTCTATCTAATGCTTCATGGCCTAGAATGTAATATGCCTTGCACTTATTTATTTCAAACTACATCCCATATAGATAGTCATTTCTACCCTTTATTCATTATTCATCCTTGAACTGGCTTCTCCTACACCTATGGATTCCTTGGTGGTCTTCACAAACCTATAAACTCCCCCTAAAAGCATTCTTCACTTGTCATCAATCTAGTAGGGTTCTTATTCCTTCAATCAAAAACAATTATTTATTCATGCAAGTGGTTTGTGATCACCACTAAGAAATAAGGTCATGTTTTTTCTATTTTAGTGGGAAAAAACTTTTCTTGTTAAAAATGGGGGAAGGAAATAAAATCAAATCACTTTAATGGGTATTTAAATGTTTGCAAAGTCAAATATTTAATTAAATTTTTATAATTTTAATATGTCAAGGTGATTGTATTGTTTTATAATATTATTGTATCTTTAAAAAAGGTGTGGGGGGGGGGGCTTATTTAATATATCAATGTCAATTCTCAAAATTGATATTGTTATTTACAAAGTCCTTTATCAGTTCTTTAGAAATAAGTGGAACAATAATGTATAGTTGGGATATTTGTTTTGATTTTTTTCCATTAAAAACAATATATTATATTGTGAGTAATATTCAAAAGATGGGAATATTGTTTTGAATATGCTTCATTTTTTTGCTTCACGAAGATCGAAGGGCGAGGTTCAGTTTGACAGGTGGCCAAACCCCCTCACATTGAAAATAATACTTTCTCTCTCCTACTCAATTTGTACTTGTTTTTCCTTGGATGCATTATTTTCCAATCCTAATGTCCCCTTAATTTGTAGATTTTATCTTTTTTAACATTTTCACTAGTTTCTCTAGATGCATTCTTAGTTATGCCTAATGTTTTTTGAGCGTGCATTATTTATAACATTCAAGGGGGTTCACCATTGCATAGTTCAAGTGGGGTGTAATTTATTTTGAGTTACTCTTTATTTCTTCTTAGACTTTCATTTTTGCAACAATAATAAGTTGAACTAATACTACAACTCAACACTAAAATGGATTCAAATTTATTCAATGCATTAACTCCCTTTAACTATCACAAATGTAAAATCAAGATGGTAATCATTTTATGTAGTAAGGGTTTGTATAGGATAACCATGGGTGATGAAACTAAACCTAGCACAGATGTAGATAAAGTTAAGTGGTATAACTATAGTGGTGAAGCCTATGGGCTATTATGTCTTTATGTAGCACCTGATCTTCTATTTCACTTAGATCTTGTAAAATGACCCAACGATGTATGGATAATTCTAGGAAAGCTATTTGGGGATCAAGATGTGATGAGAGGTCATGAAATTTAGAATTAACTCATTAGCCTAATTCTTAGAAACTTTGATACCCTTGAAGATTTCTTCACTATGTTTAATTCCTTGAGATTGTAGTTAAAATAATGTGAGATGAATAAAGAAGATGGCTAACTTATTATTTATATACTCTCTAAACTGGGTTTTGACTATTCAATATTTGTCTCTACTTTCCATGTCACTAAAAGTGATTTGGGAACTACATGGAAAATTCCCTATTTAGATGCTTTCATTGCCCTCTTTGGGGATCAAAATGTGATGAGAGGTCATGAACTTGAGAATTAAATCATTAGCCTAATTCTTAAAAGCTTTGATACCTTTCAGTATTTTTCACTAAGTTTAATTCCTTGAGATTGTAGTTAAAATTATGTGATATAAATAAAGAATATGGCTAACTTATTATTTATATATTCTCTAAACTAGGTTTTGACTATTAAATCTTTCTCTCTACTTTCCATGTCATTAAAAGTGTTTTGGGCACTACATGGAAAATGCCCTCTTTAGATGCTTTCATTGTTGACTTAACCAAGGGGTAAGGAAAGTTAATATAGATGTGAAAATGTAATTCCATAAAGCCTCAAGCCCTAATTGATGGTAATGTGAAAGAAAAGACTTCAAACAAAGAGAATAAGAAAAAGAATAAGGATCAAGAGAAGAAGAAAGAAGAAACCTCTACCAAAACAACCATTGGAACCTCCTCTTATAATGACAAACCTAATAAAAATAAGGTTAAGTGTGTTTAGTGAAATAAAAATGGGAATGATGAACACATGTGCATGAAGAAATAAATTTATCACTTAACTCATCTTCTAGACAAAAATAACATAGGTGTTCCTAAGTATATCAAGTAGAATTCATCAACTCAAGATTTTTATAAGGCAAAAGGGAAAGTAAAGAGAAAGAAAAGTGTAAGGTTATTATAGTATTTAAATCTCCAATCTTTTCATGGGTTGTTGACTCAGGTGCTTCCCACCACATGGGTTATTCACAAATTGAGATTTTTTTCCTTTAAACCTTGTAGAATATCCTCTATCACTTTGGGTGATGACACTTTAGCATAAGTTTTATGGAAAGGGTCTATTGAAATGGATTGAGTAGCATTCAATAATTTTCAATGTGTTCCATCACTTTCAAATAATCTCCTATCAGTGTACAAAATCACTCATACCAATACGGGCATGCATGTAGAGTTTTCACCAGATTTAGTCATAATCAGAGAGTTATAACATGATTCTATAGTGGAAATGGGTAGGGTAGATCACCAAGTTAGGTTATATACCTTCTCACATTTTTTACCTAATTCTTCTCTGACTACATTGTTAGCTATATTAGCTATTGAAACCACCTCCAATTTGATGAAAAAATAAATTATTTTCCATTTGTTCCAATTCATCCACATCAATGCACTACAAATCAAATTCATAGGGATGGATATCTTAATTTATTAACATGTTTCCCCATTTAGATATTATTGATTATGAGGATAAGAACTAGGTCCATAAAGAGACTCCAAATATAATGAATGATGGCTAAGGTCTCTTGATCCTAATAAATAAACCAAGTATGATTTTTTTTTATTTGAATGTATTATATTGTTAGAATTAAAAATGTTATATTTTAAATAAACATGTAATATAATAAAATAAAACTATATTTCATATATTTTTAATTTAAATAGTAACAAATATCGATGGATAGATATATATAAGGTAAAGTATTTAAATGTTATATTATCCCTGTATAAGTTTAACTTCCTAAAATGGAAAATTATAGATACATGTCAAATATAAAAAGGTGTGAGATTCACACAAATTTCATTTACCATTTATAAATAAATATTATTTTGGGATGTCAACATTTTATGTGATTTAGTGATTCCATGTAATGCCTTCAGGGATATAAAAAAAAGTGTCAAGGCTTAATCCTTCTATGGCCTTAACTTTCCAAACCAAGTCATTTACTCTTCTATAATTTAATGAATGTTATTTATAAGAAATACTCTTAATAAAAAAATATTCCTCTAATTAAGATTTTCTTATAAAATTAAAGAATAATTATAGAGGATATATCTTAATTTATTTCATGATAATTACATGATTGGATTGTAATTGAGGTACTTCTACATTGATAATAATTGTAGGAAAAGAATAACTTTTAATACATTAATTATATTTTAAAAGTTTTTTCAATGGAGACATAAGCTAGAGGGAAAGAACCTTGAAGTGGTGAATTATATTAATTATTCCCCCTAGTGATAAATGTTTTCAATTCTCATATGCTAATTTATCCCCTTCGTGTTGTGATTATTACAAAAATACGCAGGGAATAAAAATGGTGTTAAGTAGTACTAAAAAATTATTAATCTAATTAAATTTAAAAAGGCATCCATTAATTAACAAAAATACATGATTGGATTATGTTTACATTAATTCCCCATGGATAAAAGTATAATTTTTATTCAGAAGTTCAATATAAGAAATGCCAAGTTCAATATAAATAATGCTAATAAATGTGTTTGTGCAGAAGATACACTCTGGTAATATTAAAATTATTGCAATTGATAAGTCCCTAAAATAGGTAGAGGTATCCATCTAAGAGGGAACGCTAAGTTGAAATAATGTATTTATTACATCTACCCATCTCTTTCCATCAAGATTAATATTAAAATATATAACTATTAATATTTTGGGATGATGGTAGGTATCACATTTATCAATTAGGTGAAACATAGATAATAATAATAATAATAATAATAATAATAATAATAATAATAATAATAATAATAATAATAATAATAATAATAATATCATTTTTTAAAAATATAATCCATCCTTTCAATGATGGATGTAAATTAATCTAGTATATAGTGAAATAAAAGAAGAATAAAAAAGGCTTAAAAATATGATATCTAAATGATTAGACAAGGAACAAAATACATAGTTAAATCCTACTTTATTAGTTGCATCAAAGGTAGCTTACATGTAATTTCAAGGAGAACCAATTCTCCCCTTCTTCTTCTCTCTCCAAATGGTGTAGTAACATTTAATGTAAGTGCATCAATAATACATTCAAGCTTTTGGATTCCTATCCACAAAATTAAGGAACTTAAAGGACAAGCATTAATAATTTTCCAAGAAGAAATGAAACAAGTTGAACATTTATTCATTGATGAAATGAGATTCGTATACCCAAAATAAGCTTATAAATATAGATAGCCAATTGCATGAGGCATTTCCTTAACATGGTAACAAAGCTATTAGAGGTTGTTAGATTATACTTATTGGTGATCTTGGATAGCTTTCCCCCATAAATTAAATACCTCAAATTATGTAGGAAAGTCATTTTGTCACTCACTTTGGTAGGCATTCAACACAATTATAACATTACACATAAATTATCACCAAAAAAGATGCATAGAAAATTATATAATATTTATAAATTTATTTACCAACATCAAAAATTCAAATCCAAAAAATAAGAGTGAAAAATGCTCATGTCAAGAGCATCATCCTTCATACATTTATAATAATAGGAAGATTAAAAATGTCAACACATTTGTATGCAACTAATAAATTGGCATCAATGCATAATAAGCAAATGATAAAATCATTAAACATTCCTATAATAATATGTAAAGTATAACATATAAAATAATAGATTACACTATATAATGACACTCAAATTAAAAAAAAAGTGCTTCTAGGTAAAGGATGAAAGATTATGTTGACATCCAATCAATGGTTGAAAGTAGGGTTGGTTAATGGACCCATCGAAGAAGTTTTTCACATTATCTACCACACCTATTCTAATCCACTAGCCTTACCCACGTATATATGTGTACCTTCAAAAAATATTAGGGTCCCCCATGGAATATTTTAAATCTAACACATGTTTCAATTCCACCAATTACACAAGACAATCACCACCAAATGCTTATCAAAATGGCATGGGTTATAACTATACTTAAATCATAAGGTATAACTCTCCATAAAGAGATAACAGATATTGGCAACATTTATCATCAAGGGTTGACCTTCACTATCATTACAAGAGTATGCTCCTTGTCTGACCTTTATATCAATCCTTCATTTTCACTTAACTATTATGCTAGAATGAAAGATAATATTTATGCTAATCTATGAAGGGTAGAGGAAGCAACAATCAGTGTAATTATTCTTCTCATTCATTTACAATAATTGTAGTGTTTCCCAATAAACATAAAAAAATACATTTGGAAAGCATTTTTTTGCTCTTTCCTACTCCTTGACTACTTGGCATTGATGCACACTTTATTTATATTTAGGATATTTAACATTATTTAATTTAAGTTCAAATCAAAATTTTAACATATGTAAGATATTTAACATTATTTAATTTAAGTTTTAGTTTTTAATTTTATAAATTTCACTTTGTATTGAATTTTAATCAATAGGGAATGAATTCATCTTCCTTTGAGTGAAACTAAAATAGATACACCTTTATCCCCTGAGTTAAACACAATATGTTTTCAATAAAAATGTAAAGGAGTTAGTCTATGTGCCTTCCAAATTGCATATTCCATAACACAAGTAGGTAAAATACAAGGAAGGGATGATGAAGCATTGGAATGTAGATCCAATACATGCTAACTTAGATGCTTCCATTACCAAGCATAAAATACTTAATATGGAGACTTCCTTAGCTTTGTAATATATATACAAAGTATAGATACCAATAGTGCCAATGATAATGCTACTATTGTGGATCTAATTAACCACTTAATGACGATGTTGTTGATGTGCTCAATCAAGAGAAATATGAATAAAATCACTAATTTTGTTTAAATAATTAATAGCATTTATTTTTCATTATAAATTTATCGGTAGTGTTTTATGATTATTTTGTGCATACTATGTGATTAATCCATATTTATTATGATAGATTATTTATATTTTTTATGAATAACCCAAGCCATATCATGTAATAGTGATCAAATATAATAGTCCTTAAAGGAAAATTTTGAGTCTAAAAAATAAATTATTTTCCATTATAATTATCTGATTATAATGATATGTGGTGAAGAACTCTAAATACATTAAAAATTATTTTTATAGTATCCAATTAATATCCATCCTCTTTTGGATAGAGGTTGCATCCACATCAAAGAAACATAAATAAAAATCATAAGGATGGATATCTAAATGTAATAACATCTTCCCCATTTTGATCTTGTGGTTTAGGAGGATAAGAACTGGGTCCATTTAGAGACTCCAAATAGAATGATTGATGGCTAAGGTCCTTGATCTTAATCAATGAGCCAATAAAAATTTATTAGTTGAATATATTATCTTGTTGGAATTGAAAATGTTATATTTTAAATAAACATGTCATATTATAAAAGAAAACATTATTACATATATTTCTAGTTTCAATAGTAACAAATCTTGATGCATAGTTATATTTAAGGTAATGTATTCAAATGTTATATTAACTCTATATAAGTTCTACTTCCTGAAATGGAAAATTCTAGATTCATATCAAATATAAAAAGGTGTGAGATTTACACCAATTACATTTACCTCTTATAAATAATTTTTTTTTTGGGATGCCAACATTCTATATAATTTAGTGGTTCTATGTAATTATTTTAGGGATATGAAAAAAAATTCCATGGCATAATCATTCTATGGCTATAACTTTGTAAACCAAGTCATTAAATCTTCTGTGATTCAATGAATGTTGTTTATAAAAAATATTCTTAGTAAAATAATATTCCTCTCATTAATATTTTCCTATAAAATTAAATATTAATTATAGAGGATATATCTTAATTTATTTTATAATAATTACATGAATCAATTGTGATTGAGGTACTTCTACATTGATAAGAATTATAAGACAAGAATGCCTTTTAAAATATTAATTGTGTTTTTCTTTGAGATGGCATTTCAAATAAATGAAATGTTAAACTATCTAAATCCAAATTTTCAAAACATAAAATGACATAATATAGAAGGTACGAGATCCAAAAATTAGGAGTCCTAAAGACTGGGGCCCTTCTCATATTTTGTAACAAATAGAGATGGAAGTTATGATTAAAATGAAGGCCACACTTGGAAGCTATTGATGTGGCATAATCATCATCATGATTGATAGAGTAGTTGACATTGTGCCTACGTGATCCCATGAAAATTATAAATTGTTACAGCCACATCTATGCTCTTATTCAGGGCTTGAAACTGATGACCTATAGATCATTTATGACTAAATTACATTTAAAATAGAATGTATTTTTTTTGGAATATTTGTTTAATTTACCATATAAAAATGCTAATAAATATGTTTATGCTTAATATGAAAATTATTGAAATTGACAGGTCCCTAAAATAAGTAGAGGTAGTTGTCTAAAAGGGAAGGCGAAGTTGAAATAATGTATATGACATAATATACCCATCTCTTTCCATAATGATCATCATTAAAATTTATAACTATTAATATTGTGGGATGGTAACACACATCACATTTGTCAATTAGACAAAACATAAGAAAAAATATAATCCTTCTTTTCAATGATGTATGGAAATTAGGTTGGGAGATACTAAAAGGAAAGAAGAATAAAAATGGCTTAAAAGGAGGATCTCCATTTCTATTTCTAATCCTCCTTCCTTACCAATGTACCTAGTTATTGCCTTCAAACAATTATTATGGTCTCCCACTGGATATTTTCAATCTAACACATTTTCCAATTCCACCTGTTACATAGGGCAATCACTGCCAAATGCCTATCAATATAGCATGGGATTTAACAATACATAAATCAAAAGGAATGACTCTCCATAAAGTAACAATAGATATTGGAAACATTGATCATCAAGGGTTGATCTTCAATGGCATTTCAGAGTATGCTGCTTGTCTAACCTTTATATCAATCCTTCACTTTCATTTTACTAGTATTGTACAATGAAGGATAATATATATGTTAATCTATGAAGAGTAAAAGAAACAAGAATTAGTGTAATTCCTCTTATTTTCATTTTTAATAACTGTATTATTTATTGATAAATATAAAAAATTACATTTCCAAAGATTTTTTTCCTCTTTCCCACTCCTTGACTGCTTGGCATTGATGCACATTTTATATATATTCCACCTGAAATTAAATATGCATTGGTTTGTGATTTAAATTAATTTTATGCTTCTGGTATACTAATGTGCCCCACAAGAAGCTTATTTTTATCAAGGCTCATCATAATTGGATTACATTATAGGGTGATCAATTCTATTTTCCTAGTGGTGGAACTTCATTTCAAAATGATGAAAAAATATACATTGAGAAATTTCCCTTGTTTACAAATTTTTATGGTGGGATTTGTTCCTTTGATGTCTCTAGGATCTCATATTTACCATTCACTTACTATACATGAACTTACCCAACAAATGTGGGAAGTTAAAAAACATGATGTGTGTAACTGGCCTTAGATGTAGGCACTATCTAATAGTATTTTCCATGTTCTATGGATGCATGTGCACCAAAGAGGTGGATGAACAAATGTTGAATGTTCAAATTAATAAATCTTCTTATTTTGTGGAGTGGATTCCAATCAATGTAAAACCTAGTGTTTGTGAATAATTATAATGGCCCCTTAAGTGTTTATTAATGGCCCCTTCAGTTTTGATAATGGTTCTTTCAGTGTTTAGTAATGGTTAATTTTGTTTTATATTATGTTTTACTTGGTAAAATATTCATATCACACTTAAAACAATACATACAAAGGTATTTAGCTATTGGTCCCATTATTTTCTAAAATGGGGATTTTATTTTGTATTATTAAAATTTTATTGTGTATTAATATCCTTGGGTTTTTTATTATGTACTTTGTGTACATGTTTGCATAACTTATTTACACGTTTCCTTAATTTTATGCAAAAACATGAATGCCAATGCTAAAATATTATGTTGGTTTGAGAATTTGTTTGGTCAATTTCTATCCAATTATTGGTCCCTTTGGTCACAACCTTTAGCCACACTAAAAATATGAGGAAAAAATGACATGTTGATGAAAACATCATAATATGACATTGTAGAATGTCAATTTTTCCTCAAGATGACCTTTTCAAATAAAAAAGTATGTTAAACTATCTAAATCCAAATTCTCAAAGCATGAGACAACATAATATGAAAGGTGTGGGACCCCTAAATTAAAAATACCAACTACTGGGCCCTTTCCCTAGTTCTTTATGGTTAGAGCATCCCACCCAATAGATGTAACAAATGGAGATAGAAGTTTTGACTAAAATGATGGCCTCACCTTTCATCAGATGATGTGGCATGCTCATTGTCATGAGTGATAGATTAGTTGGTATTGTGCCTAAGTAATGCAATGAAAATTATAAATTTCTATGGTCATGTCTATGCTCTCTCTCAGGCCTATAAATTGATGACCTGTAGACTATATATGACCAAATTCTATTTATAATAGATTATATATTCATACATATATCTATTCATTTAACTATATAACTAGCAGTTGCCCCAAAGGTGTAAATAGTGTTGGAGTTTTTGCATATTTAATTTTTGTGGTTTTATCTGGTATCTATTTTCTTTTTATTAGTGGATTATATTAATTTTAAAGTGTATGATGTGGGTACCTCCTGTTACATTAGAATTAAACCTATCAACTCTCCCTACCCCTTGGGAACAATCATCAATTGATTACATTTATCTTTATTAATGGATCATCAACCATGACATTTCACATTGTATCATGAGTAATCCCCCCTTATCCATCTATGTGGTATGCACTTTGTAAAAGGTTTGGTATGACAAAAATAAAAAGATAAAATCCATAGCCTTAATGTATTGCTCCCACATCAGCATCCATTGTTTTCAAAATCAAATAGAAAATAGTCAATAAAATATGCCACCATTACCTCAAATTAGGGGAGATTTTAGTAAAACTCTTGCTAATAAGAGATGTCAAGTTGTAGAAGCTCAACCAGCCCAACCCAATAAAGAATCTTATATATTCAACCTCTTTTTATAATCTATGGAAAAATATGTTTAATAGAAATGTTGAGATGGGGAGGCCATGAAAACCTTAAGGAAATCCCATGGCTCACCAATCTTGAATAATATTGACCACTTCAAATACGCAAAAAAAATTCAACCAAAAAAAACTTCACTAAAACTTTAGAAAGTTTCTTCCACATTTTAAATCTTATTACATTACACCAATGTGGAAAATACATGTAAATTATTCCATCACCTATAAAAAGACTGGAATGAGGGAAACATGTTTTAAGTCAATCATCTAATAGTAATTCAAAGTGGTATAAAGAATTAAATCCTTCTCATTTGAATATGCAAATTGTCAACTATATTAAATGCATGAAAAAGGCTTCCTTTATCTAAGAGGAGGAGTAACCGAATGGAGGTTAATTCATTGCTAGATATCAATATTGTATTCTAAATTAATTAAATAAATATCTACTAAACTGAGTTCAAAATTACAAAATATAGTATTTGAAGTTAAATTAATTAGATATATACTAAATTAAATAAATAAATTAGATGTTTAATATATTAATTAAATTATATGTGTACTAAATTGAGTTTAAAGTCACAGACTGAGTTTAAAGTCACAAAATACTATAAAGTAGTTTTGTATAGGGAAAAAAATCAGAAGAAAACTCTAAATTAATTAATAGTCTATTTTAGGTGAGACAGGGTTGATAAAGTAGTTTGTAACATAAGTAAAGAACAAAAACCAAACCAAAAATACAAACACATATTTCTATATTCTAACACGGGGAATAAAAAATTTGACGAAGAAATATATATATATATATATATATATATATATATATATATATATATATATATATATATATATATATATATATATATATATATATATATATATATATATATAAAGCAACAAAACCCAAAATAAAACCTAGGATTAGGAAGCTAAAAACATTTATCCATTAAGTACATTGTGGCAAGTAAGTTTGAAACCGACACACCACCTTAGCAAAGAATTTGACATAATTAAGTTGTAGAGTGGGTAGGGTATGCATGAGACATCTAAGTGAGCTAATCAAACAAATGATAGTTAAAATCACTTACAACTACAATAAATGACAAAAATGGTATTTCTATTATGGGCATTTTCTCTAATCCTCTCTAAATCCTATAAATTCAACTATGCAATGGTTACTAACCCTCTATAATGTGCAGCGATGTTGGTGGATTGAATCATTAAACAATAACATGTGGATAAGTAATGGATTAATAATGGTGTCCAAGGTTATGAAAAATATAAATGGGCATGTGGTATTCATGAAAATATTTCCAGTTACATAATTTGTGGGCACACATGTAAAGAAACATTAAAAACAAAAAAAATATTGATCGCTTCAAAAAAAATAATCGAATGAATTTGTTTATCCTTACCTGCACTCCTTTATAGACTTCCTTCTATATAATTGATAGAAAATGAAGCATTCACCCTTTCTAAGTTTTGGGGTGTGGATATTTGCATTAAAAATAAAATCCCTAATAACTTACATTTAATCAAACCCAAAGCTTTTTTTCAAGTTTTATTTTTTTTATTATAATTTCCATAGACCATGAGTCAAATAAGAGTCAATCATGTTCGTAACAATATTGGACTAAAATGAAGTGGAAACTAAATGCAACAACACGTAGACAACATTGAGATAAAGGTGTGATACCATGGCATAAATACATGTTATGATAGACCCTTACCACATCATTTCCCTTAACCATAATCTCATTAACTTCCCTCCATCTAACTACATAGTTGGCCACATAAACTAGGGCTATAAACTACTGAGCATCAACACAAACAAGGGTTGTAAACTACTGAGCATCTAGGAAACCATGAGATGAATATTCCCTCTTCATTTCTCCATATTAATAAATATATATTATGCTATTTATTTTGTACATGCCATTACATAAAATTTTGGATATATATATTAAACATAAAATTATAAACATGTCCTCAAGTAAAATTATGGATATATATTAAACATAAAATTCTCAATATGTCTCTAATTTAAAAAGCCAAATCCTCAATATTGACCAATTAACCAATGCATGTAGGATACTCTTTATAATTCAATCCAACCTATCCCTGAATATATGAGCAATCCATCACTTCTTCCATGTCATCTAGCCTGATGACATCATGGTAAGCATATCTCGTTATCTACACATAGAATTCCCTAACTTAGTAATGCTTTTTACACAAAGGAACCACCAAAACATTCAAGAATTAATTGAATTATGTGAACTCATAAAATCAAGAATTAGGGAAATCAAACAATGCTATAATATTTATTTTAGAACTAAAAAACTCGTACAAACAACCTTCTAAAAAATACATAATATATCGATGTAAAATCCTAACAATAAAATAATTTTGTTTTGGGCCATCTGCTATTGCAATAAATTGCATATGAGCTATGTTTCATTAAACTATGATGTTATTTGCATAGGTTTCCCTACAATTGATGTCTTGAAGATGATAAATATTAGCTAAGATAAAATATATGATTTCCCTTTTAAGAATATTGTTTAAAAAGAATATAAACGTAGTCGATATTTTCAAGATGAAAAAAATTAGACAAAATTAAAGCCACTGGAAAATTTATTTTTTCTCTTAAAAGAGTTATTGATAAAAATGAATAGTTCATGATTTGAAGATTACAAACAGTGGAAAATCTATATCCAAAATAATTTATTCCATAAGGTATAATAATTTTGAGATTCATAAATTCTCCAATAGAGGATATGGTCTAGTTATGTTTATCGTTAAGTTCAACAAAATATATATGTAGAGAGAGACTGTTGTCATAAGACTCAAACATAATGCAGTAAAGATAGAACTTGGGTAACCAAAAAAACTGATGAGTGGATAGATGAGGGATGACAGAAGAATGGTCTAGTACAGTCCTAGATGATAATCTACCACCAAAGCTCTTAACTTCCCATTTTCTTTATGCATCTTGAATTTTTTTCCATAAACTCCATCCTCATTCTCCAATCAATCCATAGAGGGTTTAATTTTTGGAAACACTGGAATGATTGTAGCACTGGATTTGAGGATCAAATGGAGCTCCTACAAACACCACTTCGACTATGCATAGATTTTCTAGAGAGTCACAATGTGAACTGAAGTTGTGCATATTGCATTTTTTATCGATTCAACCATGTGTCCCCAACTTCAATAAAGTTCTTGTCAAATAAATTTTTGAGTTTTTTATCCTTGTTTTTAAGATAAGGATAAATGAGGCTTGCTACACATTCCTTTGTATCCATTCCAAGGTGATTTATAACCACATTGAAAGCAATTTTGTGAATAGAATAATTCAAAAAAGCATTGCCATGAGAATTCAGTCATCTCGCAACATATAAGAAATGATTAGTGATGAGAAATGTGTTATTAAAGGAATGAGTGGAGAATCAAATACTACATAGTTAACACTAAAAAAATGTTATATAAAATCAAAATCACATGCTAGATCATTGGGAAAATGAATACATTAGCATAACCAAAAATTAATAAAATTTGACTAATTCTGACATACCACTAACAATTACACAGAACATGGTACCCAACATCATGATCACCAACATTCCTCTAAATGTGGTTTGCTTTGACAAGGGAAGCATGCTTTTGCTCTCAAATAGTTGTTCCATACTCAAATCCTTTGAATCTTCTTCATTTTGCTCCATCTCCACCAATGCAGGATCATGGAACTCTTTCTCACCATTCTTGGACCGTTTAACTAGCCCAGCTCGACCCGTTTCTAATTCCCTTAGATTACAATTAGAGACAGCCATCTCCACCACCCTATCTATTCATTGTAAACATCCTCCTGCAACATATAAGAAATGATTAATGAAGATAAATGTGCCATTGAAAGAACAAGTGGAGAATTAAATTCTACATAGTTCACCCCAAAAAAATGTTATATAAAATCAAAATCACACATTAGATCATTGGAAAAATGAATACATAGCATAACCAGAAATTAAAAACCTTTAACTAATTCTAACATACCATTGAAAATTACACAAAATATGATACCCAACATCATGCTCACCAACATTCCTCTAAATGTGGTTTGCTCCGAACAGGGAAGCATGCTTTTGCTCTCAAATAATTGTTCCATACTCAAAACCTTTGAGTCTTCTCCATTTTGCTCCATCTCCACCCATGCATGATCATGGAACTCTTTCTCACCATTCTTGGGTTGCTTAACCAACCCTCCTTGACTTGTTTCTATTTCCCCTAGATTACAAATAGAGACATCCATATCCACCACCCTATCTATTCATTGCAAACAATAGTTTAATGAGATCATGAATTTAATATTTTTATAACCAGACATTGATATTTCTCAGCTAGGTTGGTAAGGAGAGGATGATCCCTATTGTAATGGTCAAATGCTATAGCAAAAATACCTATTGTGATGGGGCCTTGCCACATCTCTGTCCCCAGTAGTAGGTTCCCTGCCTTCCCTAGTAGAAACTGGGGCAGTAAACTGTCATGAGACGTGTCCGCATTTATCCATGTTTGAATGGGAAAAACAACGTCTTTTTTCTCCATCTCATATAAGATGAATATAAAAGCTTAGCCCCACCATATAAATCTCTAGCCAAAAATATAAATAATGTTTTATGACAAGAGAGATGGTGGTAATATGAATATTATTGTAATTGACAGGTCCCTAAAATGGGTAGAGGAAGCCGCAATCTGCCCATCTTTTTCCATCACGATCAGCATTAAGGATTAATATTGTGGGATGGTGGCAGGCATCACATTTGTCAATTTGGAAAAACATAATTTTGTATATACATATATATTAATATCATTTTATAAATATATAATCCATCTTTTTTATTATAGATGAAAATTATTAGAAAATAGAGTTAATTTCCCCCAGATAAAGCTAGTTTTTTCTAAACAGCTTTTTACATGTTGATAGCTGTCCGTTAGTAGTTTTTTTGGTAATAATATTTCTAATTTCTTTTAATAGTTTGTATGATCTGTGTTTTGGGAATAATCCTCTTTAAAATAGAGACTCTTGTACTGATTTTATGATGTAAGAAAAAGTACTATCTATAGTGACTGGTGTGTGTATATAGTCCTAGTCTAGTACTGGATCACATAACACATTTCTCAGTATTGTGGAATAGATCCCATCCACTTTAGAGCTTGAGAAAATTAAAGAGTAAAATGGAATGGTTAGGCTGTTCTAAATTGTTAGCCTTAGTGGCCTTGATATGGATAATTCTAGTGATATCATCATCTTTTGATAGACAATTTAGTGGTTGGCTGAAAAGTAAATGTAAATGTGGGGGTGATGAGGGTGAATTTGACATGTAGATCAGAGCCAGGTGTAGACTCGGGCTTTTCTGAGTGATTGCACTTTCTAGTGGATCAAAGTAAGAAACGATTGGGGAAAATAGAGGCATTTGTGAAGCAATAAGTAAGCATGTCTAAGTCCAAATATATACAACTAGACCTTGAGATGCCAGTTCAGGTGGAAGATGGAGAATTTTTGATGAAATTTGGAGTGGGAACCATCTTTGTGAGCTTTGAAGCCATTGTGGACACGGGAAGGGATCTGATATGGACTCAGTGCAAACCTTGCTAGCACTGCTTCAAGCAACCTATGCCAATCTTTGACCCCTCCAAATCCTCCAAATAATCCATAGTTCCTTGTAGTGATTCTCTTTGCTATTGAAAAGTGATGCTGAAGTGCAGTTCACTCAATGCTATTTTTAGACTATTAGTGTAAATTTAGTTTGCATGAACAGTTTTTGTGGAGCTAAATTTAGATAGTTAGTTAATTTTTAGTTAATATATTTTTTAGAAAAAATAAAGCCTTCGAAAGGCTAGAGTTAGTTTTTAGTTGATATTACATGCAGATTATTATTTACATAAATTTAAAATATTTTATTCAATAATTAGAAAAACATGTTCACATGCAATTCTATTAATACATTGTAATTGATCTTTATTTTCAAGAAGAAGGAGAATGATTCCAATTTTTTGAAGAAGTATTTTTTATTTTTGCAATTCTTATTTATTCTATATTATGAATATTGCATATATTTGGTTGTGATTTAATTTTATTCAAAATTCTACATCTAGTATCAGAGCAGGGATTTTTCTTTTTGGTTAAAGATTTAGTAGTTGGAATTTTGCCAAAAATTTATCATGTCAAATTCTAACTCCTTGCCCATTCCAGAATTTGATGGAAATGAGTATGATTATTGGTGTATCAAAATGATGACTTTTTTGATAGGAAAATATTTGTGGGAGATTATGGAATTAGGTTATGCAGAGCCAGTGGATTGGAATGTCCTCACAACAAATGATAAAACAGCTAAGAAGGAGGCTAAGAAGAAGAATGCTCAAGCCTTATTTCATATTCAAATAGCTCTAGCTAAGAGCCTATTTCCATGAATTATAGGAGCAAAGACAATAGAGGATGCTTGGAAGGCTCTAAAAGAAGATTACCAGGGTAGTGATCAAGTCAAAGTTGTCAAGTTATAGACATTAAAGAGAGAATTTGAAGATGCAAGACGCTGAAAGTGTGAGTACCTATTGTGTCAGAGTAAAAGATGTGGTCAATAAGATGGCTACACTTGGTGAAATTGTGAAAAATAAGGTTGTGATAAAAAAAGTGTTGAGGACTCTCACACCAAGGTGGAACCATGTTGCCAAAATCATAGAAGAAAGCAAGAATTTGGCCACCCTTCAGTTTGATCATCTAGTTGGATCTTTGATGTCTCATGAAGAAAGATTGAGAGATTCATTTAGAGAAAGTGATGAGAAAGCTTTTTCATCCAAATCATAAATCACAAAGAATGAAGATGCCAATAGTAGCATCAAAATTAATCAAGGCCAAGCTAGAGGTCAAAATCATATTCACTCAAGAGGAAATAGAGGCAGAGGTGGTTTTTGAGGAAGAGGTGGTTCTAGAGGAAGAGGTAAAGGCTGATTTGATAAAAGAAATATCCAGTGTTATCATTATAATAGGTATGGCCATTTTAATTATGAGTGTAGATTAAAAGAAGGTAATAATGATAAAAGCATTCATTATGCTCAAGAAGGTGATGAGAATCCTCCAGATAATTTATTTTTATCTTATGACAAAGCTGAAAATGTTTCTAAAGATGTTTGGTATTTAGATTCAGGATGTTCTAACCACATGTCAGGGAATGAAAAACTTTTTTCTATAATGGATGAAATTTTTAAATCCAAGATCAAGCTTGGTGATGACAAATCATTAGAGGTTGCTGCAAAAGGAGCTATGAAAGTCCATACAAAAGAAGGTATGAAGAGTGTTAAAGACATTTATTACACTCCAAAGTTAAAGCATAATTTGTTGAGTGTTGGATAATTATGTGAGAAGAATTATAAAGTTGTATTTAAAAATCAACAGCGTATAATTTATGATAAGAATCAAGGAAATAGGGTGGTAACAGTTGTGCCTATGACAAAGAATAGTATGTTCCCATTGAAGTTTGGTGAACATAACAAGAACCTTGTTAATATGGCATATGAGGATACAAGTTGGTTGTGGCATCTCAGGTATGGGCATTTAAATTTTTATAGTTTGAAGATTCTAACATCAAAACTATTAGTTTCTGGTTTGCCTAAGGTTAAAGAACACAAGGAAGTTTGTGAAGGATGTGCTAAAGGAAAACATGCAAGAGATAAATTTCCAAAAGGCAATGCATAGAGGGCTCATTATCCACTCTAGTTAGTTCATTCAGACATTTGTGGTCCTATGCAGACAAAGAGTTTGGGTAAGTCATCATATTTCATTACTTTTATTGATGATTACTCACGACAGTGTTGGGTTTATTTTTTTAAGACCAAAGGTGAAGCTTTTGAGACATTCAAGAGGTTTAGAGCCCTTGTATAAAATGACAAAGGGTGCAAAATCAAATGCTTAAGGACTGATCATGGAGGATAATTTTGTTCAAAATCCTTTCAAGGTTATTATGATATGCATGGCATTAGAAGACAACTCACCACTGCATACACACCTCAACAAAATGGTGTACCTGAAAGGAATAATCGTACAGTGGTGGAGATGGCATGAAGCATGCTACAAACAAAGGGATTAAGCAACTCTTTTTAGGGAGATGCAGTTGCTACAACAGTATATATTCTAAATTAGAGTCCCACTAGTGCACTTGACAAGATGACTCTGTATGAAGCCTGGTATGAGAAAAATCCAAATGTTAATTATTTTAAAGTTTTTGGTTGCTTAGCCTATGTTCATGTTCTTGATCAAAAGAGGCAAAAGTTATATCCCAAAACTGAGTCATATATTTTCATTCTATATAGTAAGGAAAGTAAGGCTTAAAATTTATATAATCCTCTCACTAATAGGCTTATTGTGTCAAAAGATGTGATTTTTTATGAAGAGGGAGTTTATGGTCATCAAAAAGGCCATATGGAGAAGTCAAAATCTATTTTAAATTAAGTTATTATGGATGATATTAATCATGGGCAGCTCACTAATATTTCTATTCCAAGTGCTACAAATCCACCATGTAACCCCTCATCTAGTTGTTCAATTCTAAGTGTAAGTCCAGACTCAAGTCTTAGTTCTATAAGGAAGGTAAGAAGATTGAGTGACATTTATCAAAGGAGTTCAAATCAAGCACATGAAGAAAATCCAAGAGGTGAGACACTGAATTTTGCTTTACTTACCAAGGATGATTTTGAACCATCATGTTTTGAAGATGCATATACTAATGAAGTTTGGATGCTATTAATGCAAGAAGAGATGGATTCTATTCACAAGAATGACACTTGGGAGCTTACAAAGCTTCCACATGACAAGAAAAATATTGGCACCAAATGGGTCTACAAGACTAAGTGTAATAGTGATGGAAGTGTTAAAAGGCATAAGGTGAGATTAGTTGCTAAAGGCTTCACATAGAAGTATGACATTGATTATGAAGAGACATTTGCACTAGTAGCAAGACAAGAGACCATTAGAATGCTGATTTCATTAGCAGCTCAAGAGAATTGGAACATCCATCATATGGATGTGAAAAGTGCCTTCTTGAATGGGTACTTAGAAGAAGTATAAGTGGAAAAGCCACAAGGTTTTGAAGTGCAAGGAAAATAAAATCATGTCTACAAGTTAAAGAAGGATTTGTATGGCCTCAAACAAGCACCAAGAGCATGGTATGCTAGGATTGATGGATATTTTCAAGAGAATGGCTTTCAAAGAAGTAAGAGTGAACCTACCCTTTACTACAAACAATAAGGTAATGATATTCTAATTGTAAGTTTGTATGTTGATGACTTGTTGTATATGGGTAGCAGTTCTATGATGAAGGATGAATTCAAAGTTTCTATGATGAATGAATTTGAGATGAAATATTTAGGCCTCATGAAATATTTTTTAGGAATAAAGGTTTATCAAAGGGATAATAAAATTTTTATTTCTCAAACAAAGTATGCTAAATATATGTTGAAGAAATTTTATATGGTTGATTGTAAACTAGTCTCCACTCTAGTTGCTCATGGAGTTGTGTTGTGTAGAGATTATGGTGCTAAAATAGTTGATGAGACAACCTATAGAAGTATTGTTTGAGGTTTAATGTTTCTAACTCATACAAGACCTGATATTGCTTATTCAGTTTCACTTGTTTCAAGGTACATGGTAGAGCCATCATAAATACATATAAAGGCAGCCAAGAGAATTTTGAGGTATGTGAAAGGCACTCTAGATTTTGGTATTCATTACTACACTTCTAAAAGGTTCAATCTTGTTGGTTTTAGTGCTTATGATTGGGGAGGTAGTTTGGATGATCGAAAGTCAACATCTGGGAATTAATTTTCTTTTGGTTCTGGTTTGATTACTTGGAGCTCAAAGAAGCAAAGTATAGTTTCCCTTTCTTCTACAGAAACATAGTATGTTGCAGTCACTTCAGCAGGTACACAAGTATTATGGCTTAGAAAACTTCTTGAAGAAATTGGAGAGATTCAAGTTTAATCTACATTTATTTTTTGTGATAACATTAGTGCTATTAAATTGGCCAAGAATCCAGTCCATCACAATAGGACAAAACATTTTGATTTAAACCATCATTTTATCTAAGATTTAGTGTAGATGAAGGTAGTTGAATTGAAATACATCAACACTAAAGAACAGTTGGAAAATATCTTCATGAAAGCAGTTACAACAGATCAATTTTTGACACTCAGAGATCAAATTGTGAGCCCGCTTACCATCAAGGGGGAGTATGTTGAAAAGTGATGCTGAAGTGTAGTTCACTCAATGCTATTTTTAGACTATTAGTGTAAATTTAGTTTGCATGAATAGTTTTTATGGAGCTAAATTTAGACAGTTAGTTAATTTTTAGTTAATATATTTTTTTAAGAAAAAATAAAGCCTTAGAAAATCTATATTTAGTTTTTATTTGATATTACATACAAATTATTATTTAGATAATTTTAAAATATTTTATTAAATAATTAGAAAAGCATTTTCACATGCAATTCTATTAATGCATTGTAATTGATCTTTATTTTCAATAAGAAGGAGAATGATTTCAATTTTTTGAAGAAGTATTTTTTATTTTTGTAATTCTTATTTCTTTTGTATTATAAATATTGCATACATTTGGCTGTGATTTAATTTTATCTAAAATTCTACATTTTCTATGCTTTGGGAAATGCACAAATAGGATGCAATCCAGATTATATCTTTCTATATTATTATGGTGATGGTTCCTTTACTAGTGGTGTGATGGCTAATGAGACGTTATCAATAGTGAGTGGAAATAAGGTTGCAGGCATTGGTTTTGGATGCGAACATGATAACGAGGGATAAGGATTCTCTCAAGGTGGAGGTCTCATGGGATTAGGAAGAGGTGCTCTCTCCCTCATCTCACAAATGGGCTCAAGGTTGAATATAAATTCTCTTATTGTCTCTTGTCCATCACTGATTCTTCTTCACAAACTAGCCCTCTCTTTTTTGAGTAGGTTACTTCCTTGAGTGGAGCCAAGTCTTTCCCTCTCATTGAGAGCAGAGTATTTCCCACTTTCTGGTACATTCCCATTATAAGAATCACCCTAAATGGCAAACCCATAGACATTCCTACTAGAACTTTTGATCTACAATCAAAAGACAATGGAGGCATGATCATTGACTCTGGAACCACCATTACAATTTTGAATGATGCTGCCTACTCTCCTCTCAAAGAAGTCATTCAATCAGCCAGTGATCTTACTCCTGTAGATGGCTCTTTAGTGACATTAGATCTGTGTTACCAAACATTAGGTAAGGTCACATTGCCTTCCCTTACATTCAACTTCAAAGGTGGTGTGGATTATGAGCTTCTAGCACAACTTTTTTTCATTCAAGTATCTAACAATCTCTTGTGCCTAGCCATGTTGGGTGAACCCTCCATTAATTTTCCTTCAATATTTCATATAACAACAAAATTTCTACATCTTTTACAATGAAGCCCAAAACATGCTCTCTTTCTAGCCCACTAATTGTGATTCTATTTGAATCTTCTTTCATGTAATTCCCATACCATGTTATATGTCATCGTATTTCCTACTTAATATACAAATGCTCTAATTTTAGTGTTTACATCTCTTATTTAGTCTTAAGAAACAATAACTTCCATAATCATTTAAAAGAACTCAATAGTTAATGTTGCTTGTGTTGTTTTATAACCAAAGATCACATTGAAAACCATGTAAAATTCAGATAAAATTTCAAACAAAAATTAACCCTTGACACTTGAAAAGAAAGGGAGTATATTTTATAATACTAAAAAGTTCCAAAGTGAATCTGAATATTTAGGGACAGTGTTTGTGGATTTGTTTAAAAATAATAACTTACATAAGAACTCAATAATTAATGTTTCTTGTGTTGTTTTATAACCCAGGATCACAATAAAAACCATGTTAAATTCAGATAAAATTTCAAAGAGAAATTAAACCTGACACTTTGAAAAGAAAGGGAGTGTTTTTTTATCATACTAAAAAATTCAAAAGTGAATCTAAATATTTAGGGACCGTGTTTGTGGATTTGTCTATTAAAATCTACTTAATGATTTAAAAATTAATTTGCATTCTCAGAAATTTTTAAAAATGCTTATTATACACTAGCCTTCGCATAAAGATGGACTTATTAAAAGTAAAGAAGTAGAAATTAAATTTTTTTAAAGAGATAAAGAAGGAAAATGATATTTAGTCTAATGGTAGCATTAATTTAAAGTGAAGGTATAATTATGGTAATTTGATATTATGTTGTTTGGACTATCAAAAGTTCATGTCTTTTAACTTTTATTTTTTATTTAATAGAAGCAATTTAGTTTTTATTAGAATAATAAATAATTTACTATTATCCTTTTCTATTTTTTTTTTAGTATTTTATATAAAACTCATATACAAGGAGAATTTTTAGAGGGATACCTTTGTCCCCATAGGATTGTGCTTCATTATCCATTAGGAAACAATCAACATTCACTAAAGCTATTCCCATCTAGCACTTATCCATAACCCACTTAAAAAACTAATTACACATTGAGGAATACATCTCCACATCCTTTCTTACAAAATATACAAGGAACAACCTTAAACAAAGATTAAACACTTCAAAGGTGGCATGGATAATGAGCTTCCCACACAAAAAAAGTTTCATTCAAGTATCTGACAATCTCTTGTGCCTGGCCATGCTAGGTGAACCCTCCGGTAATTTTTCTTCAATTTTTGGCAACATACAACAACAAAATTTCCACATCCTTTACAACAATGCCCAAAACATGCTCTCTTTCAAGCCCACTAATGTGATTCTATTTTAATCTTCTTTCATGTAATTCCCATACCATACCATGTCTAATCTTATTTCCTACTTAATATACAAGTGCTGTGCTTTTGGCAACTTGTTTACATCTCTTATTTAATATTATGTAAAGCATATCCTTAAATACTTTAAAAACAATCATGTATAACAACTCAATACTTATGTTTCTTATGTTGTTTATAACTATAGATAAGTAATTAATTCCTCTTCCCATTCATTTGTAGTAACTATAGTATTTCTTGATAATGAAAAAGAAAACTACATTTCCAAAGCATTTGTTTTGATTTTTACTACCTCTATTGAATATGTATTTAGAATATTGAACATTATTTCATTTAAATTTAAATTAACATTTTAGCATATGTAGGATATTTAATAAATTATTTAATTATATGTTTTAATTTTTAATTTTATAAATTTTACTTTGTATTAAATTTCTACCAATAAATCTTGAATACATATTCCTTTGAGTGAAACCAAAATACATACATTTTAATCCCTTTTGTTAAATATAATAAGTTTGCAACAAAAAATATAAAGAAGTTAGTCTATGTGCCTTTCAAATTGCATATTCCATCATACAAATATGTGGAATACAAGGAAGGGGTGATGAAGCATTGGGATGTAGAGCCAATATATGCTAAGTTGTATGTTTCCATCACCCACCATAAAATACTTAATATAAAGACTTCCTCAACTTTGAAAGATCTACAAAACATAGCTACCAATAGTGCCAATGGTAGTGCTACTATTGTGGCTCTAATTAACCATTTAGTGATGACGTTGTTGATGTGTTTAGTGAATAGCAATATGAATACAATCACTAGTTTTATTATAATAATTCGTATCATTTATTTGTCATTATAATTTGATTAGTAGTGTTTTAAGTTTTTTTTGGGCATACGATGTGGTTAATCCATAATTATTGTGCTAGAATATAAATATATATTTTTATATGACTATACCCAAGCCATACCATATAGTAATAGTGATAATATATAATAGTGCTTAAAGGCTTAAGATGAATCTAAAAATCAATTTATTTTCTATTATAATTATATGATTGCAATGATATGTAGTGAAGAACTCCGAATACATTATAATTGTTTTCTATGGGATCAAATCAATAGCCATCCTCTTTTGGATGTAGGTTGTCATCCACATCGAAGCAACATGAATAAAATTCATAGTGATGGATATCTCAATGTACTAACATGTTTATGCATTTAGATCTTATGGTCTACAAGGAAAAGAACTGCGTCCATAAAAAGACTTTAAATAGCATGAACAATCGCTAAGGTCCTCTGATCCTAATCAACAAGCTAAGTATGCAAATTTTCCTAGTTTAATATAGTTGAATGTATTATCTTATTGGAATTATAAATGTTATATTTTAAATAAACACGTCATATTATCAAAGGAAACATTGTTTCATATATTTATAGTTTCAACATTAACAAATATTGATGCATATATATATTTAAGGTGATGTATTCAAATGTTATATTATACCTATATAAGTTCAACTTCCTAAAATAGAAACTTCTAGATACATCTCAAATATAAAAAAGGTGTGAGCTTCATACTAATTGCATTTACCTTTTATAAGTAAATATTTTTTTGGGATGGTGACATTCTATGCAATTCAATAATTCCATGTAATGCCTTTAAAAACATGTCAATGATTAATCCTTCTATGGCCTTAACTTTGCAAACCAAGTCATTGAATCTTTTGTAATTCAATGAATATTGTGTGTAAAAATATTCCTAATAAAAAAAATCTTCCTCTAATTATGATTTTCTTATAAAATTAAATAATAATTATAGAGGATATACGTTAATTTATTTTATAATAATTATATGATTGGATTGTAATTGAGGTACTTACACATTGATAATAATTGTAAGACAAGAATAACTTTTAAGATTTTAATTGTATTAAAAAAGTTTTGTTAATAGAAACATAGGCTAGAGGGCAAGAACCTTGAAGTGTTGAATTATATTTGTGTTAAGGCCTCTATTACTTAAAACAAATACATGATTGGGTTGTAATTAGGTTAACTCCACATTAGTAAGAATACAATATGAAATGTTTGTTTAATAGTTCATTATAATCAATGTCATGTTTAATATATTACTTGTTGAAACCACCTACAATTCAACTAAAAAACAAATTATTTTCTATTTTATCCAATTCATCCACATCAAAGAAACACAAATCAAATTCATAGGGATGTATATCTTGATGTAATAACATGTTTCCTCATTTATATCTTGTGGTCTATGAGGATGAGAACTGGGTCCATAAGGATACTCCAAATAGCATGAATGATGGATAAGGTCTCCTAATCCTAATCAACAAGCCAAGTGTCAAAAATTTCCTATTGAATTTATTATCTTGTTAGAATTGAAATGTTATATTGTAGATAAATATGTCATATTATAAAATAAAACATTATTTCATATATTTCTAGTTTCAATAATAACAAATCTTGATGGATAAATATATTTAAGGTAATTTATTCAAATGTTATATTATCCCTCTATAAGTTCAACTTCCTAAAATGGAAAATTCTAGATACATCTCAAATATAAAAAGGTGTGAGATTCACACTAATTGCATTTACCTCTTATAAAGAAATATTTTTTTGGGATGTCGACATTTTATATGATTCAGTGATTTCATGTAATGTCTTCAAGGATATCAAAAAAAAGGTGTCAAGGCATAATCTTTATATGGCCTTAAATTTACAAACCATGTCGTTCACTCTTCTATAATTCAATGAATGTT
Source organism: Torreya grandis (assembly GCA_037957365.1). Taxonomy (NCBI): domain Eukaryota; kingdom Viridiplantae; phylum Streptophyta; class Pinopsida; order Cupressales; family Taxaceae; genus Torreya; species Torreya grandis. The sequence goes on from JARHVA010001113.1 coordinate 3,542,550, forward strand.
GTTTGCAAAAAATATTCTTAATAAAAAATTCTTCCTCTAATTAAGATTTTCTTATAAAATTGAATAATGATTATAGAGGGTATATCTTTAGTTTATGTTATTATAATTACATGATTGGATTGTAATTGATGTACTTTTACATTGATAAGAATTGTAAGCAAGAATGAATTTTAAGATATTAATTATATTTTAAAAGTTTTTTCAATGGAGACATAAGCTAGAGGGCAAAAACCTTGAATTAGTGAATTATATTAATTATTTCCCCTAGAAAAAAATGTTTTCAATTCTCATATGCTAAGTTGGCCCCTTGATCTTGTGATTATTACCAAAAATACACGAGGAATAAAAATGGTGTTAGGTAGTACTATGAAAAATAATGATCTAATTAAATTTGAAAAGGCCTCCATTAGTTAACACAAATACATGATTGGATTGTAATTAGGTTAACTCCACATTAATAAGAATATAATATGAAATGTTTGTTTAATAGTTCAATATAAGCAATGTCTTGTTCAATATATTAGTTGTTGAATTCACCTCCAATTCAACCAAAAAACAAATTGTTTTCCATTTGTTCCAATTCATCCACATTGAAGCAACACAAATCAAATTCATAGGGATGAATATCTCAATGTAATAACATGTTTCCCCATTTATATCTTTTGTTTTATGAGGATGATACCTGGGTCCATAAGGAGACTCCAAATAGCATGAATGATGGTTAAGGTCTCCTGATCCTAATCAATGAGCCAAGTATGAAAATTTTCTTAGTTGAGTGTATTATCTTGTTGGAATTGGAAATGTCATATTTTAAATAAGCATGCCATATTATAAAAGAAAACATTATTTCATATATTTTTAGTTTCCACAATAACAAATCTTGATGGATAAATATATTTAAGGTAATATATTCAAATGTTATATTATCCCTCTATAAGTTCAACTTCCTAAAATGGAAAATTATAGATATCTATCAAATATAAAAAGGTGTGAGATTCACATCAGTTACATTTACCTCTTATAAAAAAATATTTTTTTGGGGTGCCAATATTCTATGTAATTCATTAATTTCTTGTAATGCCTTTAGTAATATGGGGAAAAAATGCCAATACAAAATCCTTTAACTTCATGTAATGCAATTAATTTCATGTAATGCCTTTAACTTTGCAAACCAAGTCATTTAATCTTTTTTAATTTAATGAATGTTGTTTATAAAAATATTATTAATAAAAAAATATTCCTCTCATTAAAATTTTCTTATAAAATTAAAGAGTCATTATAGAGGAATATATTAATCTATTTTGTAATAATTATGTTATTGGATTGTAATTGAGGTACTTCTACATTGATAAGAATTGTAAGACAAGAATGACTTTTAAAATCTTAATTGTATTTTTATTCGAGATGACCTTTTAAAATAAAAGAAACATTAAACTATGCAAATCCAAATTTTCAAAATGTGAGATGACATAATATGGAAATATGAGATCCAAAAATTAGGAATCCCAATGAGTGGATCCCTTACCTTAATACCCTATGATTAGAGCATCTTGCCCAAATATCTATAACAAATAGAGATGAAAGTTATAACAGAAATGAGGGCCCTAACTAGTCGTTGTTGATGCGGCATACTCATCATCATGAGTGATAAAGTAGCTGGCATTATGCCTACACAATACCATGAAAATTATAAATTAATACGACCATGTCTATGATATTACTTGGGCTTAGAAATTGACAACCTATAGACATTATATGACCAAATCATGTTTACATTAGACCGTATATTTTTTCATTTAACTATATAAAATTGATAATAAACATGTTTATGTGTAATTTGAAAATTATTACAATTGACAGGTCCCTAAAATAGGTAGAGGTAGTCATCTAAAAGGGAAGCCTAAGTTGAAATAAGGTATCTTCCATAGTTTACCCATCTCTTTCCATCAGGATCAACATTAAGTATTAATATTGTGGGATGGTGGCAGGCATCATATTTATCATTAGGTGAAACATAAAAAATATGTAACCAATCTTTTCAATGATGGATGGGAGATAGTGAAAGGAAAGAAGAATTAAAAAAGGATTAAAAGGAGGATCTCCATTTCTATTTCTTGTGAGAGTGTGTAGGACAAGAGGGAGAATCCATTGGAAAAAAATAAATTAGTTTTTGGAAGGAAGGCTCTCCCCCTCTCTCTCATGTTAACATATTATTTTATTCTTTTCCTTCTTACCTCCCCAACTCTCTAATTAACTATTGTAACCACCTAATAGAATTAAATGCAATAGTTTGAAATTCGGGAGCCATTTGAATGTTTTGAGGGAGATGACATAGTAGGTGAAACTATCAACAAAAGGGGATAAAAGGGAAAAGACAAACATTAGTGTTTATAAAATATTAGATGCAACAACAATGAGAGGGAAAAGTAAAATAGAAGTTAGTGACATAGCAACAAACTATGTAGAAGACAAGGTAGAAAAGAGCCTAGAGAATAGTACAGTAGCAATAGACATTGAGTTTAGCACAATAGAAAGACTATGCAACACAAAATAGATATAAAAAAAGAATAAGGGGAAGAATAGAAGTATAATTGTAGAGAAAGAATAATATAATTCAATAGCAAACTACAAAAAAAAAATTGTGCGAGTCATTTGTAAATAGTTGTAGTTGTAAGTTTTTAGTTGATGTAATTAGTTGATAGATTCATTTTAATATAATAAAACTTGTGTTATTTCCATCCATACTACTTCCCATATTTTTTGTTTTTAGCATGTGTTTTTAGTGAATTTACAACATTGTTATGTCATCTCTAAACTATCTATGAAGTTTCAATTTTATGTTTGATTTTCTAATGTTAATTGCTACCCACCTAGGCTGACACTTAATTTTGTATTTTTTGCCAACAACTATTATCAAATCCCATAGGTTTCAATCCCATTTAGACATGGTAGTAGGTAGTTCTATTTCATGTTAGCAACCCCCTACATGTAATGGAAATAAATATGATGTGTGGAGCATCAAAATAAAAACCATATTCAATTCTCAATAGCTACGGGAGTTGGTTGAAGGTGGATATAATGAGGTAATAGAACTAGTAGGCTTCAGTGCATTAACCCAAGAACAAAGGAATACATTGAGAGATAATAGGAGAAAGGATGTTAAGGTAATCATTTACATATAAATGGCAATGGTTGATTCAATCTTTCCTAAGAAACCAGTAGTTGTCCATTCCATATAAGCAAGGAACATTTTGCAAAATGCTTATCAAGGGAGTGATAAGGTGAAGCTTGTCAAGTTGTAGCTCTCAAGAAGGGAATTTGAGACCCTACAAATGAAGGAGAATGAGTCTATCAATGAATTCTTCACAAGGACAATGAATATTATCAACCAAATCAAGACATGTGGTGATACCCTTGAAGATCATAGGATCATAAAGAAGGTGTTGATGAGCCTTCCAATCATATTTGACCCTATAGTGGTTGCAATAGAAGAGTCAAAATATTTTAAGTAAGTGATATTGGATGAGCTAATGGTTTCTTTTCAAACCCATGAACAAAGGTTGAATAGGTTATCCACTTCCTCCCATGATCAAGCATTCAAGTGTTGAGTATTGTCATTGATGTCAAAGGGGCAACTCAAAAAGGTTGATGTTAGAGGTGACTAAACGCAGTTTGCAATATGTGATGTGACAAGGTGCATTGAGAGATTATTTTCATTGTGAGAGTATTGTCATGATAAAGTGTTATCATAAGATAATTTAAATGAAAATAATTCTATATGGTTGGATTAAGGTATAGGTAGTTCATGACAAAGTGCATAGGAAGCCTAGTCAAGAGCCTACTCATGATATGAAGAGGTGTGTGCGTGAAAAATGGATGAATACTGGAATGTGAAGGTTGTTTTGAAATTTTTGAGCATGATATCAAGGCATTGAATAATTAATTAGAGTTTCTAGGTGAGCTTATAGGGGTAGGACCTTTAGACTAAGCCTACACCTAGACCTCTCTTAGACCTTGCCTGGCCTAGTGAGGCATGAAGATCAAATTTCAAGGAAAGTATGCATATGTGAGAATGGATAGAGATAATATAAGTATTTTTAGGCATGTTCACAAATTTTGAGGTCATGGTTTAAGTAAATAGTATGAATCAATTATTTAGGCCTTCTTTAATTCATAGAATGAGGTCTCAAGACCCGAAAAACACTTTCAGACATTCGTTGGCACATGTAATCTCTACATGGAAACTTGATATATTAAGGAGAGATGGGTAAGGGTATTATATAAGATCTATAGCAATTAGTTTTGGATTTAATGGGATGTCATTTATGAATAATTGTTAACACCAAAACTTATTTTAAACCTCCCTAAAACACTAATAAGGACCCAATGTAAAATATCTTATTCAAGTCAGCTCATAATGGATTGAAATACCTAGAAAAGATATTGGATCATGTATTAACTCTCCCAAGTACATCAATGTGGTGGTGGTTAGTCAGATGAGAGATAAAATGCATAAATACAAGCTTATTTATTAAGAAGTTATTATAGATCTCAAAATTTTTATTACAAAAGAAAAGAAAATGGATGGTATAAGGATATAAAGAATAATTTTTCATGTCCATGATGATTTATGGATAGGCTTTAGCCTTCAATAGTGTAAAACTTAGGCAGAGATGAGAATTTGAGCTTTGGAGGGTTGAACCTTATTCACAAGATGTAAATGGTGAGAGGGTTGCCCCTTATAGAACAATAAAACAACCTTATTTTCTTACCTACCTCCCCTGAGCTCCACTCAACCACTGCAAACACATAATAGAATTAAATGCAGAAATTTTAAATTTAAAATTTGAGAGTCATTTGAATCTTTTTGGGGGAATGATATGGTAGGTGAAATTGTCAACAGAATTAGACAAGAGGGAAAAGACAAATAATAGTGTGCATCAACAATTAGACACAACACTAGTCATAGGGAGAAGTACATTAGAAGTTAGTGACATAGCAGTAGACTGTGTATAAAACAAGTCATAAAAGAGCCTAGAGAATACTATAATAATAGCTGACATTGAGTTTAGTATAGAAGAAGGATTGTGCAACATAAAAAAGATAGAGAGTAAGAATAAGGGGAAGAATGGAAGGAGACAAATATTTGTTAAAGGCAACAACCATGTTCATGGGTAAGGAAGGTGGATGAGAATATATATGGTAGACAATGTGAACCATTTCTTCAATGGCTCCATTAACCAACCCTAATTTCAGCCATAGATTGGATGTCAACATAATATTTTGTCCTTTACCTAGAAGCATAGTTTTATCAATTTGAGTGTCATTATCTTATGTAAAATATTCATTGATCTGTTTTGCTTTATATATATATATATATATATATATATATTATTAGAATGTTTAATGACTTTAGCATTAACTAATTATGCATTATTTCTAATTGATTAGTTTCATACAAATGTGTTGACACTTTGAAATCTTCATTTATGGATTTATGAAGGATGATGTTCTTGACATGAACATATTCTAGTCTTCTTTTGTTAGATTTCATTTTTTATGTTGGTCAATAAATTTATAAATAGTATATGATTTTATGTACATCCCTATTAGTGAAAATTTGTGAGTTATTTTATAATTGTGTTGAATGCCTTCCAAAGTGTGGCAAAATGACTTTTTCACATACATTAGTATGTCATTTATGGGGTAATTTGTCCAAGGTCACAAATAAGTATAATTGAAAAGCCTCCAAAAGCTTTGTTACCATGTTGAGGAAATGCTTCACATAATCAGCTATCTATATTACTAAGCATATTTTGGGCTTATGATGCTCATTTCATCAATGAGTACATATTCAATGTGTTTCATTTCTTCTTGGAAAAATTTTAGTACTTGTCCTTCAAGTGCCTTAATTTCATGGATAGGAATACAAAGTCTTGAATGTATTATTGATGAATTTATGTTAAATGTTCATACACCAATTGGAGTGAGAAGAAGAAGGGGAGAATTGGTTCTCCCTATAATTCCATTTAGGCTATGTTTGATGCAGCTAATCAAATAGGATTTACTTATTCCTATTATTCTTTGTATAATCATTTTAAGTGGTATATATTATGTGTTTCTTTGAGCATGGTATAGAATAATGTGAAAGGATATTTGTTTGATAAAATAATTAATGGAAAACCATGTAAATTTGAGATAAAATTTTAAATATAAATTAAACTTACACTTGGAAAGAAGGGTTTTATTTTTATAATACTAAAAAATTTCAAAGTGAATCTAAATATTTAGGGATTATGTTTGTGGATTTATTTAATAAAATATACTTAATACATAAAATATTAATTTACATTGCTAGAGAATTTTAAAAATTCTTATTGGATACTTGCCTTCGCATAAAGATAGAGATCCTAAAATAAATGATCTTAAAAGTAGAGTGATAGAAATTAAATTTGGAATTAAATTTTTTTAGAGAGATGAATAATGGAATTGATATTTAGTCTAATGGTAACATTAATCTAAGGTGAAATTATAACTATGATAAATTGATATGTTGTTTTTGGACTATCAAAACCTCATGTCTTTAATTTTTATTTATTTATTTAATAAAATCAAGTTAGTTTTTATTAGGAGAATACATAATTTACTATCACCTTTGTTTTCTTTCTTAAATTATTTATATAAAACTCATATGAAATGAGAATTTATATATGGATACCTTTATTCCCATATTATTGTGCTTTGTTGTCACTAGGGAAACAACCAACATTCCCTAAGGTTAGTCCTATCTAGCACTTATCTAGAACCCACTTGTAATACTAATTACACATTAAGGAATACATTCCCACATCCTTGAGACACTATCCTAAGACTTTCATATCTTATAAAATCTCAAAGGAACAAGACTTAAGAAAAGACTAAACACTTAAAGTAAGGTAAAAATTGCATACTACCAAATGTCAAAATCCAAAAAGGTTGCATTTTGTTCTAGCTTTTCACTATTGAGCACATATGCACATAGGTGGGAGAAATATGTGAATTTTTATCCCTCTTTAATGTATTAAAATATATGAAATGATCAACCACTAAGTGGGTTGTGGTTAGGGCTTTCTAACCCATTTTCATAGGACAAACAAGGAGATGTTATTTCAATAAAAAGGAAGGATCTCCCTCACACACATAGTGTATTGTGTATATATATAGTCCTAATTTAGTATTAGATCATAAAAAATAGATTGTAATGTTATGGAATAGATCCCATCTATTTTATAGCTTTATATATAATTGGCTTGAGAAAAGAGGAAAATGGAATGGTTGAGTTGTTCCAATATCTTTTCCTTAGTGGCCTTGATATGAATAATTATAATAATATCATCTTATTATATACTATTTAATGCTTGGATGAAAGGTGATGATAAAAATGTAAATGTGGGGATGATGAGGATGAATTTTATGTGATTATTAGAGAAAGATGTAGAGTTGATATTTTATTGGTGATTAAAGTATGTAATAGATTGAAGTAATAAAAAATTAGGTAAAATAGAGGAATTTGTGAAGTAATAGGTAAGCAAGTGTAAGTAAAAATATATACAACTTTAACTTGAGAAGCAAGTCCAGTTTGGAGATGGAGAATTTATGATACATGATCATGTTTACTCAAGGGGATTAAGATTTGAAACCATACTTTGTTTATCCTTCAAGGGTCACATTAATGGAAATTGTCCACTTGGCATGATTTTATGAATATAAGAAGCATTTAAATGTCAATTATGTATTTTTCCTCCCATAGATTCTAGGTGACTGAGATATCACCACATGGCATGATCTTGAGGCTTCAAGGCTATTTAGATATTGAATTTATATGTCCCTCAATGGGTTATGAGTGAATAGGGTTATGCCACTTGTCATGATTTCATTTACTCAAGAAATTTGAAAATATTGGCCATGCCTTGATCTATTAGGTTTTTAATCAATGGGATTGTATCATGTGGCATACTCTTGAGGCTCTAAGGGATCGTAAGACTTAAAATTTTCACAAGACTAGATGTTTCCTGAGTGAATGAGATCTTGACATGTGGACAAATTCTAATGACTTGGCTACTTGGAAGACTTAGAATATAATTTTAAAGCTGAGATTCATGAGTAAGAGATATGCCCCCATGTTGAATGATCTCAAGAATTTAGATGCTTGAGAGGATCTATAAATTATATGAAAACCATAGTTGCCTAACAGTACACAAGATGTAGATAGATGCCATGATCTAAGGAACTCAATAAATATTTGAAGCCTAGGAATGGGATGTTGGTCATCAAAGCTCAAATACACTAAAATGTTTTTATTGGTCATGTTATTCACTTAAAGCAAAACCTAAATTTGAGTAAGCACTAAAATTAAAAAAATAATTGAAGGTGGTAAATAAATCTTGAATAATGCCTAATATTTGATTTTCTTTCTTTTGGAATTTTACAATGTAAATAGACTTCAAAAGCAAACTTATACTTGTGAATTAACATTAGAATACCTAATGTTGGTATGGATCATGAAATAATATTTCTTATCAATTATGGGTCCCTATTTAAATCATTTAAAATTTTGAGGTATGTTAGGGTAAAACAATGTTCACCTTCTCATAGTCAGGAGATCCCTTGGGAAATTCTTCTATTTTCTTATTTATGTACTAATCATGCATACCAAACAATTCTTTAAGTGATACTAAGCCCTTAGGGATTGTATTTACTTTGAGTTGATTAACTTTGTTCTCATCTGACGTGTTTTCCTCAATGTTGGTTGATTCTTTAGCTTCTTTTTTATCCCCACTTTTATTTTCTTATGAAGAATATTATTTGTATGTTGATGAAATCCCTTCAAAACAAAAAAGTTGTAAATTTATACCTATTCCAAGAATGCAATGATTTTTTCATTATTATTGAAACTTTCTAATGATCTGAGTTATCTAGTAGTCTTGGATAGTTTATTAGTTTAATATTATATTTGTCTTAATCTATCTTCGGATGAAGAATTAATAAGTATGAAGATAAAACTAGAGATTATGCTTTAGCATTTTATTCCCTTGGGACAACTACATTATTGAAAGATTTGAATACTTCAATGAAATCCTAGAATATGTTTCTATAATATTTTGGTCTATCATTCTTGAGTTAGTATTGGATCCGTACAAGTTTCACTATTATTTATATGTCTCTTTGAGCCATAATATTTTGGATTCCCATTTATTTTTCCACTTTCAATCCTAGGAGTAACACTTTATATTTATTTGTGTTATTAGTACACTTGAATTGAAGCTTGTAGGAGAAATCTAACAACTCACTCTAAGGCAAAATAATAATTATTCTAATCCCTAATCCTACAAATGAATAAAACCCATAAAATTCCAAGTTCCACACATTATTTATATCTCCTTAGATAATTTGGTCAATTCCAAAAAAAATATAGCATCATCATGTATGTACCAGGACATATTTCTTCATATAAAATATACATTTTGTGATATTTAGATTTTTGTATTAGATGTTTGAGTTTTACATTCTAGTAGGAGTTTTGATTTAATTTACTTCAATAGAATAGTAGCATGGATCCAATCCATCTAAATATTTCCACTCAAATCCTTGCAAAAGGATCTTCTCAAAAAAATCCCATAGCTTAGATAAATATACACCACTAAGATTGTCATATTGATTATTTTCTACATAAAATCTGCTAGGGATACTTTAGCTTCTTTTATTTTCCCAATAATAGGAACTTGTTTTACTTTCATATGATAATAGTAGTTAATCATATTTGTGTGTTTAAATCCCAATACAAGTACTACCTTAGTTGGCATTACATTTTCCTAAGCCTTTGAATTAATGATGTGATTATTCAGATGTAATTCTCCATTGAAGAAAAAACATATAAAGGATCCAATTTTTGCCATTATAAAGAGAAGAAGCCATATGATTCTGAGGAGTAGAATCTATATAATTAGTCTAAACCCCTTTATGAGGTGTTTCAAAACAAATTTTGGGTCCATTTCCTATAATAAATCTAATTATCCTATCGAACTGATCTAGATTTGACCTAAGGTGTTCATCTTGAGTGATTTGTATCTCAGTTTTATTCACATGGTGGATAATGTCAAATGAAGAAGTGAAACTAAAATTTGAATTTTCATGATTAGAATCTATGTGCAAAGATACCATATTTCATGTCTTCTCAATTGACTTATCTTTGGAAAACTCATGCAAAGGCATGCCTCTATTGAGGATAACCTTCAAAGGGGTTGCTTTGGGATCCCCTTATATCTTTTCTTTCCCATTTTGTTTATTTATTTATTTTCCTTTTCCAACCACCTTTAATTTTTCATTATAGGCTATTGAAAACACAATAAAATAATAATTTTTCATATCTTCCACTCTTTCATCATGTTTATATTCATCAGGTTCAAATTCTAAACAACCCTCAGTGGAGTCACCATCAGATTTCTTTAAATCCAACATATCAATTACTAACTTTTGAACTAGTAGATCTGTTGCAACTTGACCTTCACTTTTAAATGTGTCCTTTTTAATATTTCATCCATAATCATGTCATATTATATCTTAATGTTTGACCTTGAGATTATTATATATTTGGTTGTCAATTCTTATGTAGGAAGAATCTCAATTCTAGTGCTTGTGCATTTACAAAGTGAAAAACAATTTTTTTAAAATGGGAAGAGAATTTTGAGGAATCTTATGGAATAATTTACTAAATTCAACTATGAAGTCTCTCTTTGGTTCATGAGGTTAAATTTTAATTTGATCCAATTGCATCAATATTGATTTTTCATCTTCATCAATTTTTAACCGTTCCTAAAAAAAATCTCATTGTATTATAATCCTAAATACAACTAAATTGCAAATGATGAAACCATTTTGATGTTCCTTCACTAAGGGTTTCAATGAATAATATAGTTTACATATCTTAATTATCCACATGAAAAACACTATAATAAAATAAAAATTTCTCTATGTGTTCGTCTGGATGTTTTTTACCATCACTAGTAAAGTTAGGTAAATTTTTCTTTACCGATTAGGTAATTCGTGAAGTTGGGCACCAAAAGCCAATAGACTAATATGTGGACCTTAAGGTACTAGTAAAAAATAACCATAAATTAGAAACGTATGTATCTAACAACTAATATATTAGTTAGAGACATATTTATATTTAGTATTTAACCATCTCTTCTTATCCTCTTAGGAAAAATTTTAAAACTAGACTTTTCTTGTAACTTAAATAATGGGTTTGAGTAACCTTTATTTTTAATAGAACTTGTGAATATATTTTTAGTCAGGATGATAGAATCAATTAATTAAAAAAATATATATATATTTATCTAGCACTTGGTTATTACATACAACACTTCACCTTGTGACCTTTTATGAGTTGTGGAGTGAGATTTTATGGGTAACATAGAAATCCATAAAATGTGTCCCATAGTGGCCACTAAAAACTATAGGAATAATATATAGTACTAATAAAAATATGTTTATTTCACAAAATTTAAGGGAACAAAGTCCATCCTCTATTCTACTGGGAGGTTCCCTTTATTGAAATTAGAAAATTGAAATAAAACTATGTATAATATTTAAAAGTAAAATATGATATTGGATTGTATTGCCTTTTACCTTTAAAAGAAAAATAAATAAGGAGGAATATGAAGGGGCACACATAGAGAAGAAAACATAGTATATATATTATGTATGATAAGAAAAATTATAAATGTAGTTTAAAAATTTGATAATGAAACAAGCAGTGCTTGAGAGATGAGATATATGCATTAAATGTATGAATAACACGTCTACAAAGAGAAATTGTAAGACACAAAGTTATAAAATTTCATTTGTATTCTCAATATATGAGTGAACACAAAGTTTCCTTCTTCCTTTCAATAAAAATTATAATGAGCATCAAAAAACCCTTGTACAGTATCCATTTCTGCTATTTATATATGTATGATAGAATAGACTTGGCTCATGTCTGATTCCATGGTCTTTTCACTACCATTATTTCACTCCTATTATGGAATATCCATTCCTAAAAGTAACTAATTATATCAAAATATCACTATCCAGAAATCAAAACTCACTTTCAGATTGATCCACACTTTTAGTTTAGCTATCTCTACTCTTTAGAGAAGACCACCATATTTAAACAATCTTGTTCCCTGGTAGTGTCTAGTTCTACCAGCCACATCCTCCCACCAAACAACATCTAGATTTTCTAATTTAAATTCATGTAACGGGTCATTGTACAAGTTTTATATGCCTCATCTAAAGGAATTCCCAAACTATCAATATAAATCCACATCTCAATCCATTTTGCACATATGAGACTAACACATAGAAAATCACTAGAACATATAACTACACATTGAGATAAAGCACCTAACATTCAAATTCCACATAGTGTAAGTATCCCTAAACTAATTTTGCATACACCTCCAAATTCATAATACATTGTTGAAAATTTTTATCACACTAGGATTACACCAGCTTTTTGCATTTTACACCAATATTTTACACACACCATTGTAGCATGGGAGAAATACATGGAGTTTGATCCCTCTTTGGAATATTCTTATGTAGATAGCATTCAACATAAGGGGTGTTGAGGTCAAGCATAACTTTAAATGTTAACCTTTCTTTCCATTCTATTTATTTATCATTTATAGTCTATTTATTTAGCATTACAAGTGAAGAAAAATACATAATTATTTTTTCAAAGGGTTGAAATCTATCACATAGTTAAATAGAACACACAAGTGAATGAAAATATTCTATAATTATTTAAAAAAGATACCCCTCACCATACACCTTTACTCCCTAAGGACACCAGTGTATCGTGCCCCTATCTAATTATAACCGCCTTGTCTAGAGATCAAGTGAAGCCCTATTTGAATTTCACAATCAGCCAACATAATCACACAATTTTTTTCCAATCTCAGTTGGAGTCTTGCATTTTAGTTTTCTAGATAGTTTATTTTAGTCTTGAATTTAACCTTTTTATCATTTATCAAATATAATAAATTACAAATCAATGAATGCTTAATTTATGCATAGATTTTACATTATGATTTAGCTTATTTCAATTTATCTAATTAGGATCTAGCATATCCTAACTCCTAATTTTTGACAACATAGCTGACCATTTACATTCCCATTTTGTCATATTCTATTTTTATATTTATATTTCATATTTTACAAAATAAAAATAGGATTTTTAGAATATGACAAAAATGGGATGAAAACAAGATAGAAAATAAAAGGAATTCTTTCTAAGAATCTTTCCCTAAAGAAAGATATGTTCTTGATGGAGATTTGTAGCTAACATTTCTTCTATATCCCTTTTCACTCTTTCTAAAAAATTGAGCGAATTTTGGTGAAATTAATTTTTTTGATTAATCTTATTTATTTATAACTCAATTATCTCAAATTTTATATATTTCAAGCCATATAAAAATAACTATTTAATCCAAGCCTCAAGAGTTCTTCCATAATTATTGTATTAGATTATAGTTGAGATGGCCTCTCTACTAGTCATAGGTAATTAAGTTGGAGTGTATACTTATAGAACTATAGGAGCCTATACTAGATTAAAAAATTAGTTCGCATAACCCACAAGTTATCATACTCGATCCTCCAACTATTCTTGGGTGAGCTCATCTTATTGAAACTTTTTGATCATTATCTCAATAGTTTCTAATAGGTTATGTACATTACTCTCATGAGTAGCTATAAAAAATGAGATTATATTAGGGATATAATTCTATATATTAATTTACTCCTCATTATTTTCAAAATTTGGCTCATAATTTATTTGAACGGGGATTCATATGAATTTGACACGAACCTTGAAGTGGCCTTGGCATTATTTAGAGGAGTCTTTTGGAGGTTTTCTATAGCATCAAATTATGGAAATTATGCATCAACCACATTATTATTCATTCCAATTAGTGTTTACATCCACTAAAATTTTATGTCACTCAAACAGACCATTTAATCTCATGTGTTAGTCAGAATGAATCATGATTTAGGCTACCTTGGAGGTGTATAATGTGGCAAAATCAAAATTTTAATAGTATCTGAAAGAAGAGGGGAGGCTAGTTCCTATGGTACATAACTTTCAAAACAAAAAAAATCTAATGGATAATGTAATCCTTTATTTTAGGTGATATATTATTGTGTGGTGTTATCATTAAATAGAGAGGTATCATCTCCTAAGGAGGAAGATGACTACATTTTCACTTAATTTTTGGCTTGAAACATTTCACTATAGAAAATCCTTGACCATAGGTCTTACTTAGATACATGGTTTTATTTGAATTTTCTCCACATCTATCACCTCATACAATAGTTTATGGGATACATATGGTGCCAAAGTTATCTATGCTAGTTGCTTTAGAGATCGATGTAGAAGTTTGCCTTGGTAGGGTAGTGGTCCTTGTTCTCCTTGAGCTTTTGATTCCTACGAATTATTCAATTTTATAATTGAACTATTTCATTTATATTTTAAACATTATCTTGGTTTGAATCTAAATATCCATCAATTCTCATGCGAAATAATTTATCACTAGCAAAGGTAAGGATATGACCCTCTAAATATAAGATGAATCAAGGAATTTACTCCTATCATTTTTAATCTCTTCCAATACCATGGTGGTAGTGAATAATTTGTTAATTTCAAACTTATTAAACTTTAATAACACCTATACACTTCATATCCATCTATACAATCATCATATATAATCAACCAAATGTGGTTTGTGTACATATGAGGGACATATCTTGAGATGAACTCTTACATATCCTTTGTTGTCAAAATAAGATATACTCATGTGATGGTTCATTGTGAACTAAGAAACTAAATATTAAATATTTTAAGAACCTATCTAATTATTACAAGCATAATGGCCAATGGTGATTGGTAATACTACACCTACCACATGATTCTACCTACATATCTTATGTATATATTTGAGTTGTTTAAACATTTTAATTAGTAATATTTTATAATTTTCCAACCATGGGAGTCTTAAGGTAAGACATTAAAAATATCATAATCTAATATATAATAATTTTTGAATTGAATGAAGTAGCTTCCATATTAAGATATGAGATTAGTTGATTCTTCAGAGATCTTGGCTCCTCAATATTCATTTGATGCATGTAAAATTCTCATGGTGAAGGCATAATTGACCCTTATGAAGTGTTTTAAAATTTTTATAGTGTAAATTATAGATGTAAGTAGTTTACCTTGGTTTTTGGACCTACATAGGCCAATTAAGTGAGAATGGGGTAGACTCTCAATGATCTTAATGAGTATACCAAGTATGAAGTCATTGTTGACCTTTTCAATCACCATTATTTTCATCATGGAGTATGTTAAGTTCATAAGGTATTTCATCATAATTTTCATCCTTTAATTAGTTATAATATTATTAGTGAATTCATATTGATATTTTCCATTAGTTTAGGAGGCTCATTACAAGAATTACGCATTTATTATGCCCTCTTAGTATGTTTTAATATTATTTTATAAAATTTAAGGTATTTTAAAAAAATTTAAGGTTAATTTAGTTTTAATATATGACATGTGTGTACACCATAGAGATTTTTAGTTTTTTGGTCTTCATAACCACTTCTTGGTTGACCATCTCAAACTTTTAAAGCATGTCAAGGCATGGTAAAGAAAATTAAAGGAAAAATTGCAAGAAAATGAAAGGTGTCATATATTTTGAAGTGAATAATAAGTATAGAACCTTTAATAAAGTCTCTTTAGATATTATAAATGCATATATATAATTTAATAATATATTATGGTGCTCTAACCCATATGCAAGGATGTAAGGGCAATTTTCGTGCATTTTTAAAGGCAAAAAATTGAATTTTTATTGGTTTATAGGTGGGTAAAGGATTTTTTACTGATTTATAAAATTTATGGATGATTACCATACATTTTAAAATTGTTATGAACTCAAAATATTCTTTAATTATGCTAAGATAACTCAAAACTCTCTCAAAATTGATTTCCAAGCTTAAAATTACCCCAAAATCAATGTGATGTCCTGGTGGAGATGTTTCATGGAATATAATGGTTTATAGGAGGTTTTAATAGGGTTATTTACTCACATATCATTGTTTTTAGTATCATAAATAATTATGGAGATTTATGAAAAAAATTTAAGAAGCATGATTGCTCTAAAACCCTTCAAACCCCTATCTAGAGAACATGAACTTTGAAAATTTGATCTATTGAAGTGCTTTGAAGATTTATAAAACATGATGAATGATTTTTATGCAATATAAATGATATAAATACACATTACACCAGTTTTAAATCATTAAAAAAAGTTTTATACCTATAAATTGGACCTAGATGACAAGTATGCATGAGAAATGAGTACTTACAGGCTTGTAGAACTAAAAGTGCATTTTTTGAGTGTTTTTGAAATTAAACATTAAATTTAAATGATTTTAATGTATATTGGGTAAATAAATTAATTTAACATAAATTATTATCTCTTTATACCATGTATATCTCAAAATATGAAAAAAATAATAAACTAGGATCTTTGCTACCTTGAGAGAGCCTAAAAGCACAAAAAGGAGCATAACTTGAGTTCTATTAATTCAAAACCTATGAAATTTTGTATAAAGATGTTGGGATATATTTAAAAAAAAAAAAATTTGTGGTATCATTTATTTATAATACCTTAAGGGATACAAAAGTTAATATTCTAGTCCTATGCATGCAAAAATGTTGAAAACTAGTTCTCAAGAAGCCCAAAAGTGCAAGAACTCAAGTTTTATTGATCTAAATGAATTGAAACTATTTTTTATGTGTTAAAAGGTTATATAAATTAAATAATTTTTTTTTAAACATTTCTAATCCATTAATTAATTAATTTAATAAGATATATCTCTTTCTGAAGAGTTACTCAAGCACTTATGGAGTTTACACCTACAAATTTCAACTAAGTCATCATGAAATGCCATGAAGGACATTGTCAGAGGCCTAAAAGTATCTAATATAAAGTATATTTTTATTTATTTAACCTTTAATTTAAGTTTTATAGGTATTAAATCATGCTTATGGAGATTTTAATGCAAAATAAGAATGTGTACATGGTCAAAAGGTCATCCAATCGGGGGCTGAAGTTATGCATAATCAATGCATCATCATTATTAGCATTAAAAATAAGACATAAAAAACATAAATAAGACCATATATTCCATCTACACCAAAATCAAGGATAATAATTCAAATAAATCAAGGACTTCTCAAAGTAGATTTTCATCATGCAAGCTTGTAGGAGTTAGTAGAAGACAAAATGGAATTTCAGCATGCAACTTAATATTCAACAACCTCAAGCCTCCAAAAAGGACTTATACATCCCCCTCACAACATGAAAAATTCAAATTAAGTAGTAATACATTATATAAGGAATAAGATGTCAATATAAGTTATACTTTAGTTATGTTTTAGTTCTCAACCTTAATGAGGGCATTGATGACAAGTTTCAATGCTTGTCCCCTCACTAAGGAATCTTTTCAATATATGTAATTAATTTTTATAAGTAATTTAAGATACCTATAGATAGTTGTGGTTCATCCCTACCAAATTTCAAATTTTTAAACACTTTCTTAAGAAATAAAGAAACTTATTTTACCTTCTCATACATTTGTTATTATGCGCAATTGATGAATTGGTGATGGAAGCTTATGATAGTTACAGCCTATCCCTAATTTATGTCCAATTTTTTATACATTTATGCATCAAAATAGATATTGTACGAGTTTTATTTTGTATCTTAGAGTTTATGCAATTCATAGTTGTGATGAATTCCATTTGAGCTTCCTAAGACTAGTGGTCATCCTTATAGGAACTATTATATGCTAAATCCTTTCTACAAAACACTTATGCTCAAGATTCATTGGTTAAATGTGATTTTTGTATGTGTGAGTGCTCTTTTATTTGATTTTGTGTGTGTCCAAGCAAGTTAAGGTATTCAATTTTGGTGCATCACCCCATAGTTTGTCTTAGAAGCATAGGAAGTAGTTGTGTATCTCTCTCTTTTCATTGTCAAGAAGTAGTTTAGGTGATGATTAAGGTGATTAATAAAGGGAAACAACCCTATATAGATGTTTAATTACATTATAGGTCACCCACAACCCATAAGTGATCCCATTATGTCAATTGGGTGAGAAATCTTGAAGACTTTTCTCAAGGGTGCAACTCAAAATGATAATAGCCATATAGAAGGTCTTTGTTACTTATATATTTATGAGTTATTTTAGTGAACATTTGATGATGTTACTCCAATGATGATTTTACTCCAATAAATATATTACTTACCATCGCATATGATGCTCATAGCCATGAACATACAATGATAAAAATCAATATTTTTTTTTTACCCATGACCCTATGAAGAAGGGTGATCTTGTCCAAAAAAAAAATTTGAAATATGACATATAGAGGTTCTTCATGAGTTTTTGTAGGCCTCTTTTTTATGTATTTCAACCACCCATTATTAATGATTGTGAGATGTTTCTTTGGGTTTTTGTCCCATAATTCTTGTCCAAATTTAACACTCATTTTAACATTTGTTTCCCTTTATTGGAATGTTTAGATTCATGTCCATGGAAGTAACATATATCTTGGAAATCAAGGCACCTCCTTCCAATACTATCTCCTTAGTATCTGGATTATAATGTTGAGCACATACAAACACTAGATCTGAACATTGCATGGAGATAGGAAAACCAATTACCTCTGGTAACTATTCATTGACAGGAGGGTAGCCATGGGATTTAAATATTATGAATTCATTATATTTTTGAACTCTTATGGTTCACATTTCCAATCTTAGAGTCACTAATATTTGGGATTTCATTCTCTAAAATAAACATTGGCTCATAACCCATGTACTTAAACCTCATTTTGGATGATATGATAATATGGAAAACAACCTTAGCAAGGGCATAAATATTCCCAGATGTGTTCAATAGTATTAATTATCTATGTGGTTTTGTGTATAAAGCTACAATGATCTTGAAATTGTTCACTTCACCCTTCAATTCTTCACTAGGAGATTACAAGAGCCAACTAGAACTTCGGTGTACCTAGGGTACCACATTCTTTCCTTAGATTAAAAAACACCCAAATCACACTCTAATTTCTTAGAAAATTATAATATCATAAAATACTTGGATAAAACTATTGTTATCATGTTTTGATTCATTTTTTCCTTCATAGAGACAAATGGTACAAGAACAAAACTTTGTTGTTGTGTGGGTACCAAGTCAGAAAATGTTTTGTATTTTTAAAATGTTTTACCAAAATGGGTTTATATCTTCAAATGTTTTTCCTCAAATTTTCAATTATTTTCTTATATCTTCCATTTACTAATTTAACACTTCCATTTTATGCAAAATTCTCTCTAGCTATTCATATTATTTTATAAAATTTAAGGTATTTTTAACAAAGTTAAGGTTAATTTAGTTTTAATATCTCCCATGTGTGTACACCATAGAGATTTTTAGTTAATTTTTTGTCTTCAAAATCACGTCTTGGTTGACCATCTCAAGCTTTTAAAGCATGTCAAGGCATGGCAAAGAAAATTAAAGGAAAAATTGTAAGAAAATGAAAGGTGTCATATATTTTGAGATGAATAATAAATTTAATACTTTGAATCAAGTATTTTTAGATACTATTAATGCATATATATAATTTAATAATATATTTTGGTGCTCTAACTCATATGCAAGGATGTAAGGGCAATTTTCATACATTTTTAAAGGCAAAAAATTGAATTTTTATTGGTTCATTGGTGGGTCAAGGATTTTTAGCTGATTTATCAACTTTATGGATGATTATCATACATTTTCCAATGGTTATGAACTCAAAATATTCTTTAATTATGCTAAGATAACTCAAAACTCTCCCAAAATTGATTTCCAAGCTTAAAATTACCCCAAAATCAATGTGATGTCCTGGTGGAGATGTTTCATGGAATATAATCGTTTATAGGGTTATTTACTCCCATATAATGGTTTTTAGTATCATAAATAATTATGGAGTTTTATGAAAAAAAATTAAGAAGCATGATTGCTCCAAAACCCTTCAAACCCCTATCTAGAGAACATGAACTTTGAAAATTTGATCTATTGAAGTGCTTTGAAGATTTATAAAACATGATGAATGATTTTTATGCCATATCCATGATATAAATACACCTTACACCAATTTTAAATCATTAAAAAAAGTTTTATACCTGTAAATTGGACCTAGATGACAAGTATGCATGAGAAATGAGTACCTACAACCCTATAGAACTAAAAGTGCATTTTTTGAGTGTTTTTGCAATTAAACATTAAATTTAAATGATTTTTAATGTATATTGGGTAAATAAAGTAATTTAACATAAATAATTATCTCTTGATACCATGTATATCTCAAAATATGAAAAAATTAATAAACTAGGATGTTTGCTACCTTGAGAGAGCCTAAAAGCACAAAAAGGAGCATAACTTGAGTTCTATTAATTCAAAACCTATGAAATTTGAAAAAAATATGTGGGGATATATTTTTTAAAAAAAATTAGCAGTATCATTTATTTATAATACATTAAGGGATACAATAGTTAAAATTCCAATCCTATGCATGCAAAAATGTTGAAAACTAGTTCTCAAGAAGCCCAAAAGTGCAAGAACACAAGTTTTATTGATCTAAATGCATTGAAAACTTGTGTTTTTGTGTTACAACGTTATATAAATTAAAAAAAATTATTTTAAACCTTTTTAGTCCATTAATTAATTAATATAAATCTCTTTTTCAAGAGTTACTCAAATACTTATGGAGTTTACACCTACAAATTTGAACTAAGTCATCATCAAGAGCCATGAAGGAGATTGTGAGAGGCCTAAAATTATCTAATATAAAGTATATGTTTATTTATTTAACATTTATTTTAATTTTTATGGGTATTAAATCATGCTCATGGAGCTTTTAATTTAAAAATAAAAATGTGTACATGGTCAAAAAGTCATTTAATGAGGAGCTGAAGTTGTGCATAATCAATGCATCATCATAATTTGAATTAAAAATAAGACATAAAAAACATCAATAAGATCATCTCTTCCCTCTACACCAAAATCAAGGATAATTATTCAAATAAATCAAGGACTTCTCAAAGTGGAGTTTCATCATGCAAGCTTTTAGGAGTTGGTAAAAGAGAGTGGAATTTCAACATGCAACTTGATATTCAACAACCTTAAGCCTCCAACAAGGACTTATACATCCCCCTCAAAACATGAAAACTTCAAAGTAAGTAGTTATACATTAGATAAGGAATAATATGTCAATAGAAGTTAGACTTTAGTTATGTTTTAGTTTTCAACCTTAATGAGGGCATTGATGACAAGTTTGCATGCTTGTCCCCTCACTAAGGAATCTTTTCAATATATGTAATTAATTTTTATAAGTAATTTAATATATGTATATATCATTTTGGTTCAGCCCTACCAAATTTCAAACTTGTAAACACCTTCTTGAGCAATAAATAAACTTATTTTACCTTCTCATATGTTTGTTATTGTGTGTAATTGATGAATTGTTGATGGAAGCTTATGATAGTTATAGCCTATCCATAATTTATGTCAATTTTTTTGTACATTTATGCATCAAAATAGATCTTTTAAAATTTTTAGTTTGTATCTTAGAGTTTATGCAGTTCATAGTTGTGATGAATGCCATTTGAGCTTCGTAAGACTAGTGGTCATCCTTCTAAGTACTATTCTAAGCTAAATCCTTTCTATAAAACACTTATGCTCAATATTAATTGGTTAAATGTGAGTTGTGTATGTTTTAGTTCTCTTTGATTTGATTTTGTATGTGTCTAAGCAAGTTAAGGTATTTAATTTTCGTGCATCACCCCATAGTTAGTCTTAGAAGCATAAGAAGTAGTTGTCTCTCTCTCTCTCTTTTCATTGTCAAGAAGTAGTTTAGGTGATGATAAAGGTGATTCATAAAGTGAACCAAACCTCTCTATAGGTTTACTTACATTATAGATAACCCACAACCTATAAGTGATCCCATTATGTCAATTGGGTGAGAAATCTTGAAGACTTTTCTCAAGGGTGCAACTCAAAATGATAATAGTCATATAGAAGGTCTTTGTCACTTATATATTTATGGGTTTTTTTAGTGCATATTTTATGATGTTACTCCAATGATGATTTTACTCCAATAAATATATTACTTACCATTGCATATGATGCTCATAGCCATGAATATACAATGATAAAAATCCATAGTTTTATTTTTACCCATAACCCTATGAAGAAGGGCGACCTTTTCCAAAAAAAAAATATTTGAAATATGAAACTTAGATGTTCTTCATGAGTTTTTATAGGCATATTTTTTCATATTTAAACCACCCATTATTGATGATTGTGAGATGTTTCTTTGGGTTTTTGTCCCATAATTCTTGTCCAAATTTAACACTCATTTTAACATTTATTTCCCTTTATGAAATGTTTAGATTAATTTCCATGGAAGTAACATATATCTTGGAAATGAAGGCATATCCTTCCAATAATATCTCCTTAGTATCTGGATTATAATTTTGAGCACATACAAATACTAGATCTGAACATTGCATGCAGACGGGAAAACCAATTACCTCTGGTAACTATTCATTAGGAGGGTATCGATGGGATTTAAATATTATGATTTCATTATATTTTTTAACTCTTATGGTTCACATTTCCAATATTAGAGTCACTAATCTTTGGGATGTCATTCTCTAAAATAAACATAGGCTCATAACCCATGTACTGTAACCTCATTTTGGATGATATGATACTGTGGAAAACAACCTCAACAAGGGCATAATATTCCTAGATGTGTTCAATAGTATGAATTATTTATGTGATTTTGTGTATAAAGATACAATGGTCATGAAATTTTTCACTTCACCCTTCAGTTCTTAACTAGGAGATTACAGGAGCCAACTAGAACTTCGGTGTACCTAGGGTACCACATTCTTACCTTAGATTAAAAAACACCCAAAACGCACTCTAAATCCTTTGAAAATTATAATATCATAAAATAATTGGATAAAACTATTGTTATCATGTTTTGATTCATTTTTTCCTTCACAGAGACAAATGGTACAAGAACAAAACTATGTTGTTGTGTGGGTACCATGTCAGAAAATGTTTTGTATTTTTAAAATGTTTTACCAAAATGGGTTTTGATAAAATATAATAATAGTCACATAGACTTAGTCATCATTATAGGGTCACCAACCTCCTTCATTCATGCATGGGATACATGTCCATGGATTGGTACATTTAACTCCCTGGTGCAATAGACTTGATGCCATGGAAGGCCATGAATTCTCATCTATTACACCAAAAAGGTTAGGCTAGCCTAGAAAAATGGACATAGTGGGTTTTAATTTGTGTCATAATGTAATTATATGTACTTTCACATCTAACATGACCAAGAGGTTGAGATATCCCAACCTTCAAGGTGTAAGAGGCATAAAATCACAATGTGGAACATGAAAGTGACTAAGTATTATTTTCTCTTATTTTTATGATAAAATTTTGGATCTTAGACCTAACTATTAACCCTTCAAGTTGATATTTAAATTGTGAAAATTTTACCATGGTAATTTTTAGAATAATAATTGTCACATTTTTTAATCCCTTTTTAACTTCTTGATGGCTTCAAATCCATTCTCTTCTAATTAAATTTGTTCACTCCTTCCCATTTTATGGAATTATAACTACCATAATTCTTCCACATCCACTAAAGGTTTCTCTTCTTCCATTTCCATGTTCATTTGGCATTAAAAACACCTTTGTCTATCCACCTCCACCAAAATCCTCCATGGATTTGTTAACTCATTTTCTAGCCTACTGTTGGATCCTTCCTCCTTTCAATCTTATCTAAAAAAGGAGAAAGTTGAAGGGTCACACATAAACAAGTAAACATAAATATTATCTTATGTATGAAAAGAACATATATAAATGTAGTTTAACAATTTGAAAATGAAACTAGTGCTTGAGAGATGAGAGATATGCATTAAATGTATGAATAACACACGTCCATAAAGAGAAAATGCAAGATACAAAGTTATAACATTTTATTTGTATTCTCAATGGGAGAGTGAACACAAATTTTCCTTCTTCCCTTCAAGAAAAATTACAATGAGCATCAAACAACCCTTGTATAATATCTATTTCTCTTATTTATATATGTATGATATAATGAGACGATGTAGACATAAATTAAAATTTAAGTTGAAATAATGCACTTTTGACCACTCCTTATAGGGACTTATCTCATGCCTCATTCCATGGTCTTCTAACTACCATTCTTTCACTCCTATAATGGATGATTCATTCCTAAAAGAAACAAATGATGTCAAAATATCATTATCCAATAATCTAAACTCACTTTTAGATTAATCGACCCTTTTTATTTAACTATCTTTATTATTTGGACATGACCACCCTATTTAGACAATCCTGCTCCCTAGTAGTGTCTAGTTCTACCATCCACATCCTCCTACAAAATAATGACTTTTTTTTCAAAATTAATTTCATGTAACGAGGCATCCTACAAGTTTAGTATGCCCCATCTGAATTAATTCCCAAAATATCAATATAAATCCATAGTTCAAACCATTTTGCACATAAGAGGCTAACACAAAAAAATTTAGAATGTCTAACTACACATTGAGATAAAACACCTAACATTTAGAGTCCACATAGAGTAATAATCCTTGAACTAAGTTTTCATACACCTCAAAAGTAATAATACATTATAGAATCATTTTATCACACTATGATTACACCAATATTTTGCATTTTTCACTAATTTTTCACACACACCATCATAAAAAATCACTATATATAATAAAAAATCATCTTCTTTGAGAAATTCAAAATGTAAACTCCCTACATTTGAGCATATTTAAATCATATTCTCACCTCAAACTTTTAATTATTTTATTACATCTTCCATTGCCTTATTTAACACTTCTATTTTATGCAGATTGATCACCAACTATTCATATGAGAAATAATTTTCTCTCTTATCAAAAAAATCTTACTTTGACTAGATATTTGGCATTTATAGCTAACAACTCTTCTATATCCCTTTTCACTCTTTCTAAAAAGCTAAGATAATTTTGGTGACATTTAAATTGTTGATCAATCTTATATTTTTTAATTTTATTATCTCAAATTCTATATAGTTCAAGCCATATAGAAATAACTATTCAATCCAAGCCACAAAAGTTTTTCCATAGTTATTGTATTGGATTATAATTGAGATGCCCTCTCTATTGTTCCTAGGTACTTAAGTTGGAGTGTCTAATTTTGGAACTATAGGAGCCTTTAATATATTAAAAAATTAGTTCACATAACCCACAAGTTATCAGACTTGATCCTCAAACTATTCTTAGGTCAGCTCATCTTGCTCAGACTTTTTGATCATCCTCTCAATAGTTTCTCATAGGTTGTGTACATCACTCTCATGATTAGCTATACCAAATGAGATTATTTTATGGATATAATTTTATATATTAATTTTTTCCTCATACATTTTAACATTTGGCTCAATATTATTTTTGAATTGGGATCCATATGAATTTGACACTAACCTTGATGTGGCCTTTACCTTCTTTGGAAAAGGAGTCTCCAGGAGGTTATCCATAGCATCAAAGTAAGGAAATTATACATTAACCACATTATTATTCATTCCAAGTAGTGTTTACATCCAATAAAATTTAGTGTCAATCAAACAGACCATTTGCTCTCTCATGTGTTAGTCATAATGAATCATGATTTAGGGTACCTTGGTGGTGTAGATTATGACAAAATCAAATTTTCAAGAAAATTTGAAAGAAGAGGGAGGATAGTGCATGTGGTACATAAATTTAAAAAATATTTTAGCTAATCACTAATGTAATCCTTGATTGGAGGTGATATATTTTTGTGTGGTGTTATCAATCAATAGAGAGCTATCATTTTCCAAATAGGAGGAGGACTATAGTTTCACTTAATTTTTAGCTTGAAACATTTTCACTATAGAAAATTCTTGACCATAGGTCTTACTTGGATACTTGGGTTTAATTTAATTTTATCCACATTTGTCACCTCATACAATATTTTATGGGATACATATGGCACCAAAGCTACCCATGTAAGTTTCTTTAGAGACTGATACAGAAGTTTGCCTTGGTAGGGTAATGGTCCTAGTTATCCTTTAGTTTTCAGTTCTTATAAATTTTTTAATTTAATAATTGAACCATTTCATTGATATTTCCAATAGTATCTTGGTTTTAAGCCACATAACCATCAACTCTCATGCAAACTAATTTATCACTGGCAAAGATGAGGATATGACTCTCTCGATATAAGATGAATCAAGGAATTTTATCCTATCATTTTTCATCTCTTCTGACACCTAAGTGGTAGTGAATACTTTATTAATTACAAAATTAGTCAACTCAAATCACACCTATACACTTCATATTCATCTATACAATCATCATATTAATCAACCAAATGTGGTTTATGTACATATGAGGGGCATATCTCGAGATGAGCTCTTACATATCCTTTATTGTCAAAATAAGATCTACTCATGTGATGGTGTATTGTGAATTGAGGTACTGAAGCTTTAATATTTTGATCATATATGAAATTATTACAAGTGTAATGGCCAATGGTGACTAGGAATACTACACATGCCACATGATTCTACCTACATATCTTATGTATATATTTGTGTTATTTACACATTTTAATCAAAAATATTTTGTCATTTTATAACCATGGTAATATTAAATTAATAATTTCAAATTATCCTAATATAATATATAATAATGTTTTGAATTTAATTAAGTGTCCTCAGAGATCCTGACTCCCCAATCTTCATTTGATGCATGTAAAATTCTCATGGTGATGGTATCATTGACACATATAAAATTTTTGATGATTTTTTATATGTTAAATTGTATATGTAACTATTTTAATTTGTTTAATATACCTGCATTGGCCAATTGGGTGAGAACAAGGTAGACTTTCTATGATCTTAATGAGTATACCAAGTATAAAGTTATTGTTGACCTTTTCAATCACCATTATTTCTGTCATTGAGTATGCTAAGTTCATAATGTATTTCATCATAATTTACATCCTTTTATTAGTTCCAATATTCTTATTTAATTAATATTGAGGTCATATTGAGATTTTACCTTAGTCTAGGAGTCTAATTACAAGAATTATGTATTTATTGTGCCGTCTTAGTATGTTTTAAGACACTTTTGAAAAATTTAAGGTATTTTTGAAAAAAATAATGTTAATTTAGTTTTAATATATCCAATTTATGTACACCATAGAGAGTCTTATTTAAGTTTTGGTCTTCATAACTACTTTTTGGTTGACCATCTCAAGTCTTTAAAGCTTGTCAAGTCATGGGTAAAGGAAATTAAAGGAAAATTGTAAGAAAATGAAAGGTGTCACATATTTTGAGGTGAATAATAAATTTAATACATTTATTAAATTATTTTTATATATTTTTAATGCATATATATAATTTTTAAAGTTCTTTTGGTGCTCTAACTCATATGCAAGGATGTAAGGGCAGTTTTCATGCATTTTTAAGGCAAAAAATTAGATTTTTATTGGTTCCTACATGGGAAAAGGATTGTACACGGATTTTAAACTTCATGGATATTTATAAAACATTTTCCAATGGTTAGGAACTCAAAATATTCTTTAATTATGTTAAGATAACTTAAATCTCTTTCAAAATTGATTTTCAAGCTTGAAATTATCTCAAAACAAATGTGATATCTTGGTGGAGATGTTTCATGGATTAGAATGGTTAATATGAAGGTTTAATATGTTTATTTAATCCTATATCATTTTTTTTAGTATAATAAATAAATATTAATCTTTATGAACAATTGTTAAGAAATAAGACTGCTCCAAAGCCTTCAAAACCTTATCTAGAGAACATGGACTTTGAAAATTTGATCTTTTGAAGTGTTTTGAAGATTTATAAAACATGATGAATGGTTTTTATTCCTTATAAATGATATAAAGACAAATTATACCAAAATAAAATCATTAAAATTTTTTTATACATGGAAAATGGGCTTAGCTGACAAGCATGCATGAGAAATGAGCACCTATAAGCCTGCAGACCTAAAACTGCATTTTTTGAGTGTTTTTGAAATTTAACATAGAATTTAAATGATTTTAAATATATATTGGGTAAATAAATAACTTTAAAATAAATAATTATCTATTTATACCATGTATATTACAAAATATAAAAAAATTACTAAACAAGGATACTTGCTACCCTAAGAGAGCCTAGAAGCACAAAAAGGAGCATAACCTGAGTTTCATTAATTCAAATATTATGAAATTTCAATATAAATTGAGTGTAAATATTTAAAAACTTGGTTTTTGGTATAATTTCTATAAAATACCTTAAAATATACCAAATTTAAAATTATAGGTTTGTGCATGCAAAAATGTTGAAAACTAGTTCTCGAGAAGCCCAAAAGTGCAAGAACTCAAGTTTTATTGATGTAAATGCATTTAAAATTTGTATTTAGGAGTTACAAGGTTATATAAATTATATAAATTTATTTTAAACCCTTTTATTCCATTAATTAATTAAAGAATATATATCTCTCTCAAGAGCTTCTTAAGCACTAATAGAGTTCACATCTAAAAATTTGAACTAAGTCATCATCAAGAGCCATGAAAGACACTGTGAGAGGCCTCAAATTATCTGATATAAGGTATATTTTTTATTATTTATCCTTTAATTTAAGTTTTACATGTCTTTCATCATGTTCATGGAGCTTTTAATGCAAAATAAGAATGTGTACATGGTCAAAAAATCATCAAACGAGGAGCTAAAGTTGTGGATCATTAATGCACCATCATAATTTACATTCAAAATAGTACCTAAAAAAACTCAATAATATCATATCTTCCCTCTACACAAAAATCAAGTATAATAATTAAAATTAATCAAGGACTTTTCAAAGTGTATTTTCATCATGTAAGCTTGTAAGAGTTGGTAGAAGACAAAGTGGAGTTTTAGCATGTAACTTGATCTTAAACAACTAAAGTGTACAATAAGTACTTATGCACCCCCATCACAACTTGGATACTTCAAATAAAATAGTAATACAATGGATAAGGAATAAGATGTCAATTTAAGTTAGAATTCATTTATGTTTTAATTTTCATCCTTAATGGGGGCATTGATGACAAGTTTGCATGCTTATCCCCTCACTAAGGACTCTTTTCACTATATATACTTGATTTTTATAAGTAATTTAAGAAACATATATATAGTTTTGGTTCATCCCTACCAAATTTAAAACTTTTAAACACTTTATTGAGCAAGAAAGATTTTTTTTTTTACCTTCTCATAAGTTGGTTATTGTGTGTAATTAATGAATTATTGATGTAAGCTTGTGATAGTTAAAGCCTATCCCTAATTTATGTAAATTTTTTTTTACATTTATTCATAAAAATTTATCTTGTGTATGTTTTATTTTGTGTCTTAGATTTTATTCAATTAATAGTTGTGATGAATGCCATTTGAGTTTCATAAGGCTAGTGGTCATCCTTCTAGGTACTATTATAAACTAAATCCTTTATACAAAACACTTATGCTCGATATTCATTGGTGAATTTTGAGTTGTGTATGTGTAAGTGATCTTTTATTTAATTTTATGTGTGTCCAAACAAGTTGAGGTATTCAATTTTGGTACATCACCCCATGATTAGTCTTAGAAGCATAGGAAGTATTCTCTCTCTCTCTCTCTCTCTCTCTCTCTCTCTCTCTCTCTCTCTCTCTCTCTCTCTCTCTCTCTCTCTCTCTCTCTCTCTCTCTCTCTCAATTGTCAAGAAGTAGTTTTGGTGATGATCAAGGTGATGCATCAAGGAAATAAAAACTCTCTAGAGGTTTACTTACACTATAGGTCACCCACAACTTGGAAGTGATCTCATTGTGTCAATTATGTGAGAAATCTTAAAGACCTATTCTCAAGGGTATAACTCAAAGCGATGATAGTCATATAGAAGGTCTTTGTTACTTATATATTTATGATTTATTATATTGTATTATTGATGATGTTACTACATTTATGATGTTACTCCAATAAATATATTATTTACCATAACATATGATGCTCATATCTATGAACATATAATTATAAAAATCCATAGTTTTCTTGTTACCCATGACCCTATGAAGAAGGGTGACCTTGTCCAGAAATTTTTATTTGAAATGTGATATATAGAGGTTCTTCATGAGTTTTGATAGGACTCTTTTTTTTTAAACCACCCATTATTGATGATTGTGAGATGTTTCTTAGGTTTTTATCCCATTATTCTTGTCTAAATTTAACACACATTTTAGCATTTGTTTCCCTTTATGGAATGTTTATATTCATGTCCTTGGGAGTAACATATAACTTGGCCATCAAGGTACCTCCTTCCAATCATGTCTCCTTGGTATCTAGATTATAATGTTGAGCACATACAAACAATAGATTTGAGAATTTCATGGAGATGGGAAAACTAGTTACCTATGGTAAACTAATCATTGATGGGAGGGTAGCCATAGAAGTAAAATATTATGAATTCATTATATTTTGGAAATATTATAGGTTCACATGTCCAATATAAGAATCACCAATATTTTGGATGTAATTGTTTAAAATAAACATAGGCTCATAACCCATGTACTTACACCTCATTTTGGCTGATATGATAATGTGGAAAACAAGCTTAGCAAGGGCACAAATATTCCTAGATGTGTTCAATAGTATAAATTATTTATGTGGTTGTGGGGATAAAGATATAGTTGTCTTGAAAATGTTCACTTCACCCTTCAATTCTTCATTAGGAGGTTACAGGAGCCAACCAAAACTTTAGTGTACCTAGGGTACCACATTCTTTCCTTAGATTAAAAAATATTGAAAACACACTCTAAATCCTTTAAAAATTATACTAGCATAAAATACATGGATAAAACTATTGTGATTGTGTTTTACTTCATTTTTTCCATCACAGAGACAAATGGTGCAAGAAAAAAACTTTGATATGTGGGTACCAAGTTAGAAAATGTTATGTATATTCAAAATGTTTTACCCAATTGGGTTTTGATGAAATATTTTTATAGTCACATAGAATTATTCATCATTTTATGATCACCAACCTCCCCCATTCATGCATGGGGTATGCCTCCATGGTTTATTACATTGAACCCCCTTCTACGATAGATTCAATGACATGGCTTTAATGAATAAGGCCATGAATTCTCATCTATTGCACCAACAAGGTTAGGCTAGCCTGGCTACATGGGCATGGTGGGATTAAAGTTATTCCATGAGATACAAAGATACACTTTCACATCTAACATGACCAAGAGGTCAAGCTAGCCCAATCTTCAAGGTGTAAGAGGCATACAATCATAATGTGGAACACAAAAATGACTAGGTATTATTTTCTCCTATATTTATGATAAAATTTCAACACTTAGAACTAACTATTAACCCATCAATTTGATACCAAAATTGGGGAAATTTGACCAAAATAATTTTGGGAATAATAAATGTCACATTTTTAATCCCTTTTTAACTTTTTGATGGATTCAAATCCATTCTCTTATAATTAATTTTTTTCTCTCCTTCCCATTTTATGGAATTATACCCACCATAATTCTTCCATATCTACTAAATGGTTCTCTTCTTCCATTTCCATCTTCATGTGGTATTACAACCACCTTTGTCTGTCCACCTCTAGAAAAATCCTCTATGGATCTATTCACTCATTTTCTAGCCTATTGTTGGGTCCTTCCACCTTTCACTTTTAGCTAATTTCATCTCCTCTTTTCTTATGGTATTCATATCATCTTTAGATATTCTCCTTGATACCACCATCTTGGTTTTGGCTTCTCCACTTTCAAGAGTATTAAAAAAAAAATTCCTTTGCTTCTTCATAGCTTGTGAATGCAAGTGGTTCATTGTTTTCACTTTGGAAGGCCTCTTTCAATGTCTTCCATCTCTTCAAGTTTGCACCTGCATACATATTAAACTCTTAAATTAGTTTTAAAACTTGAGGCTTAATAGTCTCCATAGGTGATTCCTCCATCTTCACATAATCATCTTGATTTACATTAGTCTTTGGATTCTTAAATATTCTTCCATTATGTCTACACCTTAGAACATTTCTTAGTTGCTCTTTTTTATAGCTATTTTTTCTATTCTTCACCTCTCATCCTTTTTACATAAACTCTATGATGATTACATTTTACTTCCTTCTCCTCCTTATTTGGCATCCCAAGTATGCCATTTAAAAATGATCTTTCGCTCCCTTTTGCCTCTATGAAAATAAGGCAATCCTTAACTCATAAGAGTCTCTCATCCCACATTTATGTGGTTTATTACCACATGTACCTATTATAGTAGGGGTTTTATTTTTTCCCATATTTATTTATTATGGGATTTTTTACTCACTTAGAGTTTTTTTACTTTCATGGAGAATATTTCTTATGTGTGTAGGTTGATTGGGTGAATAGGAAGTAGCTCCCTTGACTAGCTATTCAGAGTATGGGAGTTACTTCTCTATTCTTGGCTTTATTAACCATGTTTTTTGGAAAAGTTAATCAACACTCTCATATATGTACATCTCACATTTTTTAGCTTTATTAATAAATAGAAGTTTAGATTTTGGCTCCTATCTCTCTTTATGAAATATTCTCTTATGTATTTCATTTTCTTTTAGTTACTTCATGTTGTGCACTTTATTGGATCAGGTGTTCACTCTACTCATGCATTCAACTTCCCCAAACTTTGGAATCAACCCTGATATGGTATCAGATCCACCCTGGTAATAATGTGTCTAATTTTTTTAAGTCATAAGCTTTATTTTTAAATATTGTTATTATTTACATATATTATGAGGTAATTTTTTTAAGGGTTTGGAAAACATTTTGGGTTTTTTTTTTAAATCTCAAAAAAAATGTAGTGGATTCTTTTTGGGTACATTACTCTATAGTAATAGTGTTTTCTTGCCTTGAATCTCTCATTCATTCACACGTAGTTATTTATTTTTTAGACTAGGGTATATAGAGTAAGAGTCAATATTTTCATGCGGTGGTCCCACATCCTGTCATGACCTACTTTTGGTCACCCACCACTATAATTAGTCTATCAAAAGTGTTACAAATTGTACACTACTACAAGTTTTGAGAGTGTTTTGAGGATGGATAGTGAGTGGACTACATTCATCCTGAGAACCTAATATTAAGATTTGATCCAAATGTCTAGTATTGTATTTTTATCTGATGGTTCACATCTTGGTCTATAATATGGAATGTAATTTTTGCATACTACATCCCATATAGATAGTCATTTTCACCCTTTATTCATTTTTCATCATTCAACTGGGATTGCCCTACACCTATGGATTCCTCGATGGTCTTCAAAAACCTAAAAATTCCCCTTGGAAGCATTCTTCACTTTTCATCGATCTGGTAGGGATTTTCTTCCTTAAATAGAATACCACTCTTTGTTCATGCAAGTGGTTTTTGATCACCATTGACAAAGAAGGTCATTTTTTTATTTTGGTGGGAAAAATATTTTCTTATTGAAAAGGGGGAAGGAAATTAAGTCAATTCACTATTATAGGTATTTCAATATTTTAAAAGTCAAATATTTAATTGATTTTTTATAATTTTAATATGTCAAGGTGATAGCATTATTTTATAATATTATGGGATCTTTAAAAAAGTTATGGGGGGACTTATTTATTAAATCAATGTCAATTCTTAAAATTGATATTATTATTTGTAAAGTATTTTCATCTATTCTTTGGAAATAAGTGGAATAATATTATATATTTGTGAGATTACTTTTAATTATTTTTTCATTAAAAATAATATATTGTATTATGATTAATATTCTAAAGATGGGAATATTGTTTTGAAAATTCTTCATTTTTTTAATTGATGAAGATCAAAGGGTGAGGTTTGATTTGGTAGGTGGCCAAACCCCCTCACATTAAAAACAATAATATATCTTTCCTTTTTACTTTTTACTTTCATTTCCTTAGATGCATTATTGGTTGAGCCCAATGTCCCCTTTGTAGATTTTATATTTTCTAACATTTGCACTAGTTGCTCTAGATGCATTCTTGGTTATGCCTAACATATTTTGAGCATGCATTATTTACAAAATTTGGGGGGTTGACCATTTCATATTTTAAGTGGGGTGTACTTTATTTTGAGTTAATATTTCTTTCTACTTACACTTTCATTTTTTTAATAACAACAAGTTGCTCTACTACTATAACTCAACACTACAATAAATTCAAGTTTAATCAACCCACTAACTCCCTTTAACTATCATGAATGGAAAATAAAGATGGTAATAATTATGAGTAAGGGTTTGTATAAGATAACCATGGGTGATGAAACTGAACCTAACATAGATATAGATAAATTTAAGTGGTATAACCATAGTGATCAATCCTATGGGCTATTATGTCTTTATGTTGCATTTGATCTTCTATTTCACTTGGATCCTGCCAAATCACCCAATGATGTATGATCCATTAATGGAAATCTATTTGAGGATCAAGATGTGATGAGAGGTCATGAACTTGAGAATTAACTCATTAGCCTAAGTCATAGCAACTTTGATACCCTTCAGGATTTCTTCACTAAGTTCAATTCCTTGAGATTGTAGTTAAAAAAATGTGAGATAAAGAAAGAAAATGGATAAATTATTATTTATCTACTTTATAAACCAAGCCCTAAATATTAATTATTTGTCTCTACTTTTCAAACCATTAAAAGTGTTTTAGACACTACATGGATAATTCCCTCTTTAGATGCTTTCATTGTATAATCCTTCTATGGATATAACTTTGCAAACCAAGTCATTTACTCTTTTGTAATTTAATGAATATTTTTTTCTTAAAATATTATTAATAAAAAAATATTCTTCTAATTATGATTTAATTACAAAATTAAATAATAATTATAGAGGATATACCTTAATTTATTTTATAATAATTACATGATTATATTTTAATTGAGGTACTTTTACATTGATAAGAATTGTAAGAAAGAAATAATTTTAAGATTTTAATTATATTTTAAAAGTTTTATCAATGGATACATAAGCTAGAGTATAAGAACCTTGAAGTGGTAAATTATATTAATTACCTCCAATAGAAAAATGCTTACAATTTTCATACGCTAATTTTTCCCCTTCATGTTGTGATTATTACCGAAAATACACAAGGAAGAAAAATGGTTTTAGGTTGTCCTATAAAAATTAATAATCTAATTAACTTTGAAAATGCCTCCATTACTTAACAAAAATACATGATTAGGTTGTAATTAGGTTAACTCCACATTAGTAAGAATACAATACAAAATGTTAATTCAATAGTTCAAAATAAGCAATGTCATGTTTAATATATTAGTTATTGAAACCATCTCTAATTCATCTAAATTTTTTTTTTTTCCTTTCATTCCAATTCACCCACATCAAAGTAACATAAATCAAATTCACAAGGATGGATATCTCAATGTAATAACATGTTTTCCCATTTAGATGTTATGGTATATGAGGACATGAAATGGGTCCATAAGGAGACTCCAAATAGTATTAATGATGGCTAAGGTCTCTTTATCCTAATCAACGAGCCAATTATGAAATATTTCATAGTTGAATATATTATCTTGATGGAATTAAAAATGTTATATGTTAAATAAACTTGTCATATTATAAAAGAAAACATTATTTCATATATTTTTAGTTTCAACAGTAACAAATATTGATGGATAGATATATTTAAGGTAATGTATTCAAATGTAATATTATCCCTCTATAAGTTCAACTTCTTAAAATGGAAAATTCTAGCTACATCTCAAATATAAAAGGGTTTGAGATTCACACCAATTGCATTTACTTCTTATAAATAAATATTTTTTTGGGATGTAAATATTTTATGTAATTCATTTATTCCATGTAATGTCTTCAGGGATATCCAAAAAAAAGTGTCAAAGCATAATCCTTCTATGGCCTTAGCTTTGTAAACCAAGTCATTTACTCTTCTGTAATTCAATGAATGTTGTTGGTAAAAAATATTCTTAATAAAAAAATCTTCCTCTAATTAAAATTTGCTTATAAAATTAAAGAATAATTAAAAAGGATATATATTAATTTATTTTACGATAATTACATGATTGGATTGTAATTGAGGTACTTATACACTTATAATAATTGTAAGACAAGAACAAATCTTAAGAGATTAATTATATTTTAAAAGTTTTGTCAATGGAAACATAAGCTAGAGGGAAAGAACCTTGAAGTGGTGAATTATATTAATTATCCCCTTAGCAATAAATGTTTACCATTCTCGTATGCTAAGTTGGCCCCTTCGCATTGTGATTATTACCAAAACTACATGAGGAATAAAAATGGTTTTAGATAGTACTATAAAATTAGTAATCTAATTAAATTCAAAAAGGCCTCCATTACTTAACACAAATACATGATTGGATTGTAATTATGTTAACTCCACATTGGTAAAAAAATAATATGAAATTTTTGTTTAATAGTTCAATATTATAAATGCCAAGTTCAATATAAATAATGCTAATAAACATGTTTATGAAGAAGACAGACACTAGTAACATGAAAATTATTTCAATTGACAGGTCCCTAAAATAGTTACAGGTATTTATCTAAAAGGGAAGGCTAAGTTAAAATAAGGTATTTATTATACTCTACCCACCTTTTTCCATCAAGATCAACATTAAAATTTATAAATATTAATATTTTAGGATGGTGGCAGGCATCACATTTATCAATTAGGAGAAACATAAAAAAATTATATTATTAATATCATTTTTCAAAAATAGAATCCTTCCTTTGAATAATGATGGATGGAAATTAAGCTAGGAGATAGTGAAAGGAAATAAGAACAAAAAATGCTTAAAAGGAAGATCTCTAAATGACTATACAAGGAATAAAAGGCATAGGCAAATCTTACTTGATTAGTTGCATCAAAGGTAGCGTAAATTAAATTGTAGGGAGAACCAATTCTCCCCTTCTTCTTCTCTCTCTAACTGGTGTAGTAGTATTTAATGTAAACACATCAATAATACATTAAAGCCTTTGGATTCTTATCCATGAAATTAAGGAACTTGAAGGACAAGCACTAAATTTTTTCCAAGAACAAATTAAACACATTAAACATGTATTAATTGATGAAATGAGCTTCATAGGTGAAAAAGAAGCTAATCAATATAGATTGCTAGTTACGTGGGGCATTTCCTCAACATGGTAACAAAGCTTTTGGAGGTTGTTCGATTATACTTGTTGTTGATCTTGGAAAACTTTCCCCCATAAATGACATACCTCAATGTATGTAGGAAATACATTTTGTCATACACTTTGGCAGGCATTTGACATAATTGTAACATTACACATAAATTTTTACCAACAAAGATGCATACAAAATCATATACTATTTAAAATTTTATTGACCAATATTAGAAATGCAAATCCAAAAAAGGAATATTTGAATATGCTCATGTCAATAACATCATACTTCATACATATAAAAGAATAAGAAGATTTCAAAATGTCAATGCATTTGTATGCAACTAATAAATTGGCAATAATGCATAATAAGAAAATGCTAAAATCATTAAACATTTTTATAATAATATGTAAAGTAGAACATATTAAATAATAGATTACACTAGATAATGACACTCAAATCAATAAAAATGCGCTTGTAGGTAAAGGATGAAAGATTATGTTGACATCTAATTTATGGCTAAAAGTAAGGTTGGTTAATAGAGCCATCGAAGAAATAGTTCACATTGTCTTCCACATGGATTTTAATCCACCTTCCTTACCCATGTACATGGTTGTACATTTAACAAATATTATGGTCCCCTATGGAATATTTATAATCTAACACATTTTCCAATTCCACCTATTACATGAGGAAATCACCACCAAATGCTTATCAAAATGGCATGGGCTCTAACCATATATAAAGTATAAGGGATGACTCTCCATAAAGAGATAATAGATATTGGCAACATTGATCATCAAGGATTGACCTTCACTATCGTTACAAGAGTATGCTCCTTCTCTAACCTTTATATCAACCCTTCAATTTTATTTGATTGATATTCTATAATGAAGGATAATATTTATGTTAATCTATGAAGGGTAGAGGAAACAAGAATTAATGTAATTCCTTTTCTCATTCATTTATAGTAATTGTAGTATTTCTCAATAAACATTAAAAATATTACATTTCAAAAGCATTTGTTTTGATCTTTTCTACTCCTTGATGGCTTGGCATTGATGCACACTTTATTTATATTTAGGATATTTAACATTATTTGATTTAAGTTGAAATCAATGTTTCAACATATGTAAGATATTTAACATTATTTAATTTATGTTTTAGTTTGTAATTTTATAAATTTTACTTTGTATTGAATTTCCATCAATAGGTCATGAATTCATCTTCTTTTGAGTGAAACTAGAATAGATACACCTTTATCCCCTAAGTTAAACATAATAACTTTGCAACAAAAAATGTAAAGGAGTTAGTTTATGTGCCTTCCAAATTGCATCTTCCATCACACAAGTAGGTGGAATACAAGAAAGGTGTTATGAAGCATTGGAATGTATATCCAAGACATGATAACATGGATTATTCCATTACCCACCATAAAATACTCAATATGGAGACTTCCTCAACTTTGTATTATATATATATATATATATATATATATATATATATATATATATATATATATATATATATATATATATATATATATATATATATATATATATATATATATAAAGTGGTTCATTAGAGATGCAATAATAGGATTGCCATTGGTATTGATAGCTATGCTTTATATATATATATATATATATATATATATATATATATATATATATATATATATATATATATATATATATATATATATATATATATATATATATATATATATATAAAGCATAGCTATCAATAGTGCCAATGGCAATCCTATTATTGCATCTCTAATGAACCACTTAATGATGATGATGATGATGATGATGTTGATGTGCTTGATAAAAATAAATATAAATACAATCACTATTTTTGATTTAATAATTAATAGCATTTATTTGTCATTATAAATTTATCAGTAGTGTTTTATGATTATTATGTGCATACTACGTGCTTAATCCATATTTATTATGATAGAATATTTATATTTTTTTATGACTATACCCAATCCATGCCATGTAATAATGCTAAAATATAATAGTCATTCAAGGCTTAAGTTGAATCCAAAAAATAAATTGTTTTCCATTATAATTATTTGATTACAATGATATGTGGTGAAGAACTCTAAATACATTAAAATTGCTTTCTATGGGATCAAATCAATATTCATCCTCTTCTGGATAAAGGTTATCATCCACATCGAAGTAACACAAATAAAATTCATAGGGATGGATATCTCAATGTAATAACATGTTCTCCATTTAGATCTTGTGGTTTAGGAGGACAAGAATTGGGTCC
Source organism: Torreya grandis (assembly GCA_037957365.1). Classification (NCBI taxonomy): domain Eukaryota; kingdom Viridiplantae; phylum Streptophyta; class Pinopsida; order Cupressales; family Taxaceae; genus Torreya; species Torreya grandis. Next base: position 3,582,285 of record JARHVA010001113.1, read on the forward strand.
ATAAGGAGACTCCAAATAACATGAGTGATGGCTAAGGTCTCTTGATCCTAATCAATGAGCCAAGTATGAATTTTTTTGTAATTGAATGTATTATCTTATTGGAATTGTAAATGTTATATTTTAAATAAACATGTCATATTATAAAAGAAAACATTGTTTCATATATTTCTAGTTTCAATAGTAACAAATCTTGATGCATAGATATATTTAAGGTAATGTATTCAAATATTTTATTAGCTCTTTATAAGTTCAACTTCCTAAAATAGAAAATTCTAGATATATATCAAATATAAAAAGATGTGAGATTTATACTAATTGCATTTACCTCTAAAAAAGAAATATTTTTTTGGCATGTCAACATTCTATGTAATTCAATGACTCTATGTAATATTTTCAGGGATATGAAAGAAAAAAATGCCAAGGCATAACCATTCTATAGCTTTAACTTTGTAAACCAAATCATTTAGTCTTTTGTAATTCAATGAATGTTGTTTATAAAAAATATTCTTAATGTAAAAGTCTTCCTCTAATTAACACTTGCTTATAAAATTAAAGAGTAATTATAGAGGATGTATCTTAATCCTTTTTATAATAATTACATGAATGAATTGTAATTGAGGTACTTCTACATTGATAAGAATTGTAAGACAAAAATGCGTTTTAAGATCTTAATTATATTTTTCTCCGAGACAACTTTTTCAAATAAAAGAAATGTTAAACTATTTGAATCTAGATTTTCAAAACATGAAATGACATAATATAAAAAATTTGAAATCTCAAAATTAACAAGGGCTGCGTAGTGGCTAGTCTCTGCCTCTAATGCACCAATTGCACTAGAAATTGTTATATAACCTACGTTGAGTTGATTTGGAGAATTTAGGAGGTAATGTTGTACATTAATAGAAGAAAGGTTTCATAGTAGGTATTGTAGTTTTGGTGGTGGATATGAAGACATAGAGTTCGCATATTATTTAAATCTTTGAAAATAATTAAAAAAATAATATTGAATTATCATAATTATTCTATGATGAAATTTAGTGGTGTTGGAAAAAAAATAATTAAATTATAAATTATTTTAAATATATTCAAGTTACAATATTTATGGCATCTAAAATAACAATATAAATCGTTTTAACATTAGAAGGATATAATGTATGCATTAATGTACTAGTAGCATTAAAAATAAATAAAATGTATAATTTATTTATTATAATAATAATAAATAAAAGTCACATATGATAATAGATTTGATGAATATAAAATAACACAAATATTTTTTAAAAATACATTATTAGTTAAGTAGGATAAATATTACCCTCATTGACATGAAACCACTTGTTATAAAAGTTTTTGAATTGTGGAGTTAAAATTTATATATTACTCTTAATGTTACGGAATTCATCTCTCTTTAATATCATTGAAATATAAAAATTAAATATAACACATTTTTAATTTAATATAAATTTTAATTTAAATTTTGTAATATATAATTATCATAAAATGATAAATATTTTTTTATATAAATTTTAAATAATAGTTTCATCAAAAATAATGAAAAAATAATCATACATTTTTTATGATAATTGAGTAATTTGTTCATACATTTTATAAATTTATTCATTCTTAGTAATTATATTTAAGAGTAATTTGTCCATGTCATCAATCAGGGCAATGCCATTAACATGTCAAAGATTGAAACATGTCACAAAGATTTATTTTAATTGGCGGAGAAATTATTTTTGTGCACCGCCATTTGATTGGTCTGGCAGTAAAATTATAAAACTAGCCAAACATTTTTGGGAGATTGTAAGAGAGCAATTTTTTCATATGGACAGTGTCTAAAACTATAGTGAGATGTGGCACGACAAACGTTAATTGAAAAATTATTATTTCGAATAAAATTTATATTAAAAAATTAAAAATTCCTAATTGAAAACCAAAAAGAAGATATAAACTTCTTCATATAGATTAGACTAGCTTACCAGGCAATCGCCGAATAAATTTAATTTAGAATTATGGAGAGTGTGCACAATCATTACCAAATGGTAATTCAAATTACTCTTTAACAACTAACAATTGATGTTCATTTTTTAAAATATTTTTTAAAAAATCTCTTCATTTAATTATATAAAAATGCTAATAAACATGTTAATGTCTGATATGAAAATTATTGCAATTGACAGGTCCCTAAAACAGGTAGAGGTAGCCGTCTAAAAAGGAAAGACTAAGTTGAAATAAGGTATCTGCCGCAGTCTGCCCATCTCTTTCCATCACGATCACCATTAAGGATTAATATTGTGCGATGGTGGAAGGACGATAAAAAAGGCTTTAAAGGAGGATCTCCATTTCTATTTCTTGTGAGAGTGAGCAGGACGAGAGGGAGAATCCGTTGAAAACAAAATAAAAAATAAATTAGTTTCTTGTGAGAGAGAGCAGGACGAGAAGGAGAATACGTTGAAAAAAAAAAATCAGTTTTTGGAAGGCAGGCCCTCGCCCTCTCTCTCACACACAGTAAAGTGACTAGTGTGTATATATAGTACTGGATCACATAACACATTTATCAGTATTGTGGAATAGATCCCATCGAGTTTAGAGGTTGAGCAAATTAAAGAGTAAAATGGAATGGTTAGGCTGTTCTAAGTTGTTGGCCTTTCTGGCCTTGATATGCATAATTCCAGTGATATCGTCATCTTCTGATAGACTATTTAGTGATTGGCTGAAAGGTGGTGATGAAAATGTAAATGTAAATGAGGCGGCGATGAGGGTGAATTTAACGCGCAGATCAGAGCCATGCGCAGACTCGAGCTTTTCTGAGCGATTGCACTCTGCAGTGGATCGAAGTAAGAAACGATTGGGGAAGATAGAGGCATTTGTGAAGCAACAGGTAAGCAAGTTTAAGTCCAAATCTATCCAACTAGACCCTGAGACGCCAGTTCAGGTGGGAGATGGAGAATTTCTGATGAAAGTTGGAGTGGGAACCCCCTCTGTGAGCTTTGAAGCCATTGTGGACACGGGAAGCGATCTGATATGGACTCAGTGCAAGCCTTGCCAGGACTGCTTCAAGCAACCTACGCCAATCTTCGACCCCTCCAAATCCTCCACATATTCCACAGTTCCTTGCAGTGATTCTCTTTGCGACGCTTTGGGAAATACACAAATAGGATGCAATCCAGATTGTAGATTTCTGTATTAGTATGGCGATGGCTCCTTTACCAGCGGTGTGCTGGCTTATGAGACGTTATCCATAGGGAGTGGAAACAAGGTTGCGGCAATTGGTTTTGGATGCGGACATGACAATGAGGGGCAAGGATGCTCTCAAGGCGGAGGTCTTGTGGGTTTAGGAAGAGGTTCTCTCTCCCTCATCTCACAACTGGGCTCCGAGGTTGAAAACAAATTCTCTTACTGTCTCTTGTCTTTCTCTCTCATTAAGAGCAGTGTCATGCCCACTTTCTGGTACATTCCCATTACAGGAATCACCCTAAATGGCAAACCCGTAGACATTCCTGCTGGAACTTTTGATCTGCAATCAGACGGCAGGGGAGGCATGATCATTGACTCCGGAACCACCGTTACAATTCTGGACGAGGCTGCCTACTCTCCTCTCAAATAAGCCATTCAATCGGCCATTGATCTTACTCCTGCAGACGGCTCTTCTGTGGGTTTAGATCTGTGTTACCAAACATCAGGTAAGGTCACATTGCCTTCCCTCACATTCAACTTCAAAGGTGGCGTGGATTATGAGCTTCCCGCACAAAACTTTTTCATTCAAGTATCTGACAATCTCTTATGCCTGGCCATGCTGGGTTAACCCTCCGGTAAATTTCCTTCAATATTTGGCAACATACAACAACAAAATTTCCACATCGTTTACAACGATGCCCAAAACATGCTCTCTTTCAAGCCCACTAAATGTGATTCTATTTAAATCTTCTTTCATGTAATTCCCATACCATACCATATCTCATCTTATTTCATTTGCAGTAACTATAGTATTTTTTGATAACGAAAAAGAAAACTACATTTCCAAAGCATTTGTTTTGATTTTTCCTTCCTCTTGGAATTGATGTAAACTTTATATGTATTTAGAATATTGAATATTATTTCATTTAAATTTAAATTAACATTTTAACATGTGTAGGATATTTAATAAATTATTTAATTTAAATTTTTAATTTTATAAATTTTACTTTGTACTAAATTTCTACCAATAAATTGTGAATACATAATCTTTTGAGTGAAACTAAAATACATACATTTTTATCCCTTTTGTTAAAGATAATAAGTTTGCAACAAAAAATATAAAGAAGTTAGTCTATGTGCCTTTCAAATTGGATATTCTATCATACAAATATGTGGAATACAAGGAAGGGGTGATGAAGCATTGGGATGTAGAGCCAAGAGATGCTAACTTGTATGTTTCCATCACCCACCATAAAATACTTAATATAGAGACTTCCTTAACTTTGAAAGATCTACAAAACATAGCTACCAACAGTGCCAATGGCAGTGCTACTATTGTGGCTCTAATTAACCATTTAGTGATGACGATGTTGATATGTTCAGTGAATAGCAATATGAATACAATCACTAATTTTATTCTAATAATTAATAGCATTTATTTGTCATTATAAATTTATCAGTAGTGTTTTAAGTTTTTTTTTTGGGCATACTATGTGGTTAATCCATAATTATTATGCTAGAATATAAATATATATTTTTATATGACTATACCCATGCCATACCATATAGTAATAGTGCTAATATATAATAGTGCTTAAAGGCTTAAGATGAATCTGAAAAGAAAATTATTTTCCATTATAATTATATGATTGCAATGATATGTAGTGAAGAACTCTGAATACATTATAATTGTTTTCTATGGGATTAAATAAATATCCATCCTCTTTTGGATATAGGTTGTCATCCACATTGAAGCAACACAAATAAAATTCATAGTGATGGATATCTCAATGTACTGACATGTTTCTGCATTTAGATCTTGTGGTCTACAAGGACAAGAACTGGGTCCATAAAAAGACTTTAAATAGCATGAACGATCTCTAAGGTCCTCTAATCCTAATCAACAAGCTAAGTATGAAAAATTTCCTAGTTGAATGTAGTTGAATGTATTATCTTATTGGAATTAGAAATGTTATATTTTAAATAAACATGCCATATTATCAAAGAAAACATTGTTTCATATATTTATAGTTTCAACAATAACAAATATTGATGCATAGATATATTTAAGGCGATGTATTCAAATGTTATATTATCCCTCTATAAGTTTAACTTCCTAAAATAGAAAATTCTAGATACATCTCAAATATAAAAAAGGCATGAGCTTCATAATAATTGTATTTACCTTTTATAAAGAATTTTTTTTTTGGGATGGTGACATTCTATGTAATTCAATAATTCCATGTAATGCCTTTAAAAAACATGTCAATGCTTAATCCTTCTATGGCCTTAAATTTGCAAACCAAGTCATTTAATCTTCTATAATTCAATGAATATTGTTTGTAAAAATATTCCTAATAAAAAAATATTCCTCTAATTATGATTTGTTTATAAAATTAAATAATAATTATAGAGGATATACCTTAATTTATTTTATAATAATTACATGATTTGATTGTAATTGAGGTACTTATACATTGATAATAATTGTATGACAAGAATAACTGTTAAGATTTTAATTGTATTAAAAAAGTTTTGTTAATAGAGACATAGGCTAGAGGGCAAGAACCTTGAAGTGTTGAATTATATTTGTGTTAAGGCCTCCATACTTAACACAAATACATGATTGGGTTGTAATTAGGTTAACTACACACTAGTAAGAATACACTATGAAATGTTTGTTCAATAGTTCATTATAATCAATGTCATGTTTAATATATTACTTGTTGAAACCACCTCCAATTCAACCAAAAAACAAATTATTTTCTATTTGTTCCAATTCATTCACATCAAAGAAACATAAATCAAATTCATAGGGATGTATATCTGGATGTAATAACATGTTTCCTCATTTAGATCTTGTGGTATATGAGGATGAGAACTAGGCCCATAAGGAGACTCCAAATAGTATGAATGATGGATAAGGTCTCCTAATCCTAATCAACAAGCCAAGTATCAAAAACTTCCTATTTGAATGTATTATCTTGTTAGAATTGAAATGTTATATTGTAAATAAATATGTCATATTATAAAATAAAACATGATTTCAAATTTTTTAGTTTCAATAATAACAAATCTCGATGGATAAATATATTTAAGGTAATTTATTCAAATGTTATATTATCCCTCTATAAGTTCAACTTCCTAAAATGGAAAATTCTGTATACACGTCAAATATAAAAAGGTGTGAGATTCACACCAATTGCATTTACCTCTTATAAAGAAATATTATTTTGGGATGTCAACATTTTATATGATTCAGTGATTTCATGTAATGTCTTCAGGGATATCAAAAAAAAGATGTCAAGGCATAATCCTTCTATGGCCTTAACTTTGCAAACCAAGTCATTCACTCTTCTATAATTCAACAAATGTTGTTTGTAAAAAATATTCTTAATAAAAAAATCTTCCTCTAATTAAGATTTTCTTGTAAAACTAAATAATGATTATAGAGGGTATATCTTTAGTTTATTTTATTATAATTACATGATTGGATTGTAATTGAGGTACTTTTACATTGATAAGAATTGTAAGCGAGAATGGATTTTAAGATAATAATGTATTTTAAAAGTTTTTTCAATGGAGACATAAGCTAGAGGGCAAAAACCTTGAATTAGTGAATTATATTAATTATTACCCCTAGCGACAAATGTTTTCAATTCTCATATGCTAAGTTGTCCCCTTCACATTGTGATTATTACCAGAAATACATGAGGAATAAAAATGGTGTTAGGTAGTACTATAAAAATTAATGATCTAATTAAATTTGAAAAGTCCTCAATTAGTTTACACAAATACATGATTGGATTGTAATTAGGTTAACTCCATAGTAGTAAGAATATAATATGAAATGTTTGTTCAATATTTCAATATAAGCAATGTCTTGTTCAATATATTAGTTGTTGAATTCACCTCCAATTCAACTAATTTTTTTTCCATTTATTCCAATTCATCCACATTGAATCAACACAAATCAAATCCATAGGGATGGATATCTCGATATAATAACATGTTTCCCCATTTAGATCTTTTAGTTTATGAGGATGAGAACTAGGTCCATAAGGAGACTCCGAATAGCATGAATGATGGTTAAGGTCTCCTGATCCTAATCAATGAGCCAAGTATGAAAATTTTCCTAGTTGAATGTATTATCTTGTTGGAAATGGAAATGCCATATTTTAAATAAGCATGTCATATTATAAAAGAAAACATTATTTCATATATATTTAGTTTCCATAATAACAAATCTTGATGGATAAATATATTTAAGGTAATATATTCAAATGTTATATTATCCCTATATAAGTTCAACTTCCTAAAATGGGAAATTCTAGATACCTATCAATTATAAAAAGGTGTGAGATTCACATCAGTTACATTTACCTCTTATAAAAAATATTTTTTTGGGGTGCCAAAATTCTATGTAATTCGTTAATTTCATGTAATGCCTTTAGGAATATGGGAAAAAAATGCCAATACATAATCATTATATGGCTTTAACTTTGCAAACCAGGTCATCTAATCTTCTGTAATTTAATGAATGTTGTTTATAAAAATATTATTAATAAAAAAAGTCTTCCTCTCATTAAAATTTGCTTATAAAATTAAGGAGTAATTATAGAGGAATATCTTAATATATTTTATAATAATTAAGTTATTGGATTGTAATTTAGGTACTTCTATATTGATAAGAATTGTAAGACAAGAATGAATTTTAAAATCTTGATTGTATTTTTCTTTGAGATGACCTTTTAAAATAAAAGAAACATTAAAATATGCAAATCCAAATTAATATTGTGGGATGGTGGCAAGTATCATATTTATCAATTAGGTGAAACACAGAAAATATGTAACCAATCTTTTCAATGATGGATGGGAGATAGTGAAAGGAAAGAAGAATTAAAAAAGGCTTAAAAGGAGGATCTCCATTTCTATTTCTTGTGAGACTGTGCAGGACAAGAGGGAGAATCCATTGAAAATAAAATAAATTATTTTTTGGAAGGCAGGGTCTCCCCCTCTCTCTCATGTTAAAATATTATTTTATTCTTTTCCTTCCTACCTCCCCATCTCTCTAATTAACTATTGTAACCACCTAATAGAATTAAATGCAGTAGTTTGAAATTTGAAATTTGGGAGCCATTTGAATGTTTTGAGGGGGATGACATGGTAGGTGAAACTGTCAATAAAAGTGGACAAAAGGGAAAATACAAACATTAGTGTTTAGAAAAAATTAGATGCAGCAATAGTGAGAAGGAAAATTAAAATAGAAGTTAGTGACATAGCAGCAAACTACGTAGAAGACAAGGCAGAAAAGAGTCTAGAGAATACTACAGTAGCAATAGGCATTGAGTTTAACATAATATAAATACTATACAATACAAAATAGATAGAAAAAAATAATAAGGGGAAGAATAGAAGTAAAATAGTAGAGAAATAATAATATAATGTAGTAGCAAACTATAAAAAAAAATAGAAGTTTTTGTGAGTCATTTGTAAATAGTTGTAGCTGTAAGTTTTTAGTTGATGTAATCAGTTGATAGATTCATTTTAATATAATAAAACTTGTGTTTTTTACATCCATACTACCTCCCATATATTTTTTTTTAGTGCATTTACAACATTTTTATGTCATCTCTAAACTATCTATGAAGTTTCAATTTTATATTTAATTTTCTAGTGTTAATTGCTACCCACCTAGGTTGACACTTAATTTTATATTTTTTACCAAAAAATATTATCAAATCCCATAGATTTTAATCCCATTTATACATGGTATCAAGTAGTTCTATTTCGTGGTAGAAACACCCTACATTTAATGGAAATAACTATGATGTGTGGAGCATCAAAATGAAAACCATATTCAACTCTCAATAGCTACGGGAGTTGGTTGAAGGTGGATATAATGAGTTAATAGACCTAGTAGGCTTTATTACATTAACCCAAGAAAAAAGTAATATATTGAAAGATAATAAGAGAAAGGATGCTAAGGTAATTAGCTACATATAAATGGCAATGGTTGATTCAAACCTTCCTAAGAAACTATTAGTTGTCCATTCCATATAAGCAAGGAACATTTTGCAAAATGCTTATCAAGGGAGTGATAAGGTGAAGCTTGTCAAGTTTTATCTCTCAAGAAGGGAATTTAAGACCCTAAAAATGAAGGAGAATGAGTCTATAAATGACTTATTCACAAGGACAAAAAATTCTATCAACCAAATCAAGACATGTGGTGATACCCTTGAAGATCATAGGATCATAAAGAAGGTGTTGATGAGCCTTCCAATCAGATTTAACCCTATAGTGGTTGAAATAAAAGAGTCAAAAGATTTTAGGCAAGTGATACTAGATGAGCTAATGGGTTCTTTTCAAACCCATGAATAAAGGTTGATAGGTTATCCACTTCCTCTCATGATCAAGCATTCAAGTGTTGAGTATTGTCATTGATGTCAAAGGGGAAACTTAAAAAGGTTGATGTCAAAGGTGACTAAACCTAGTTGGAAATATTTGATGTGATAAGGTGTAGTAATGATAAAGTGTTATCATAATATAATTTAAATTCAACTAATTCTATATGGTTTCATGAAGGTATAGGTCATTGATGACAAAGTGCATATGAAGCCTAGTCAAGAGCATAGTCATGATATGAAGAGGTGTGTGCATGAAAAATGGATGAACACTAGAATGTGAAGTATTTTTGGAACTTTTTGAGCATTATATCAAGGCATTAAATAATTAATTATATTTTCAAGGTGATCCTATAGGGGTAGGACCTGTAGACTAAGCCTACACCTAGACCTCTCTTAGATCCTACCTAGCCTAGTGAGGCATGAAGATCAAATTCCAATGAAATTATGCACATGTGAGCCTGGATAGAGATAATATAAGTATTTTTATGCATTTTCACAAATTTTGAGGTCATGGTTTAAAGGAAATTGTATGAAACAATTATTTAGGCCTTCTCTAATTCACAGAATGAGGTCTCAAGACCTAAAAATCACTTTCAGACATTCATTGGCACATGTAACCTCTACATGGAAACTTGATCTATTAAGGAGAGATGGGTAAGGATATTATATAAGATCTCTAAGAATTGATTTTGGATTCAAGTGGATGCCCTTTATGAATAACTGTTAACACCAAAACTTATTTTAAACCTCCCTAAAATACTAATAAGGACCCAATGTAAAAGATCTTATTCAAATCAGCTCATAATGGATTGAAATGCCTAGAAAAGATATTGGATCATGTATTAAACTCTCCCAAGTACATCTATGTGGTGGTGGTTAGTCAGATGAGAGAGAAAATGCATAAATACAAGATTATTTATCAAGAAGTTATTGTAGCTCTCAAAATTTGTATTATAAAAGAAAATAAAATGGATGGTATAAGGATATAAAGAACCATTTTTCATGTCCGTGATGATTTATGAATAGGTTCTAGCCTTCAATAGTGTAAAACCTAAGCAGAGATGAGAATTTGAGCTTTGGAGGGTTGACCCTTATTCACAAGAAGCAAATGGTGAGAGGGTTGCCCCTTATAGAACAACCAAACAACCTTAATTTCTTACCTACCTCCCCTAATCTCCACTCAACCACTGCAACCACTTAATAGAATTAAATGCAACAATTTGAAATTTGGGAGTCATTTGAATATTTTTGGGGGAATGATGAGGTAGGTGAAATTGTCAATAGAAGTAGACAAGAGGGAAAAGACAAATAATAGTGTGTATCAACAATAAGACACAACAATAGTCATAGAGAGAAGTAGAATAGAAGTTAGTGACACAACAGTAGACTGTGTATAAGACAAGGCATAAAAGAGCTTGGAGAATACTATAGTAATAGTAGACATTGAGTTTAGTATAGCAGAAGGATTGTACAACACAAAAAAAGATGGAGAATAAGAATAAGGGGAAGAATGGAAGGAGACAAATATTTGTTAAAGGCAACAACCATGTACATGGGTAAGGAAGGTGGATTATAATCTATGTGGTAGACAATGTGAACCATTTCTTTAATGGCTCCATTAACCAACCCTAATTTCAGCCATAGATTGGATGTCAACATAATCTATTTTCCTTTACCTAGAAGCATAGTTTTATCAATTTGAGTGTCATTATCTTGTGTAAAATATTCATTGATCTATTTTTCTTTATATATTATTATTATAATGTTTAATGACTTTAACATTAACTTGGTATGCATTATTTTTAATTGATTAGTTTCATACAAATGTGTTCACACTTTGAAATCTTCATTTATGGATTTATGAAGGATGATGTTCTTGAGATGAACATATTCTAGTCTTATTTTGTTATATTTACATTTTTGATGTTGGTTAATAAATTTATAAATAGTATATGATTTTATGTACATCCCTATTAGCAAAAATTTGTGTGTAATTTTATAATTGTGTTAAATGCCTTCTAAAGTGTGGAAAAATGCCTTTCTCACATACATTAGTATGCCATTTATGGGGTAATTTATCCAAGGTCACCAAAAAGTATAATTAAAAAGCATCCAAAAAATTTGTTACCATGTTGAGGAAATGCTTCACACAATCGACTATCTATATTACTAAGCATATTTTGGGCTTATGATGCTCATTTCATCAATGAGTACATATTCAATGTGTTTCATTTCTTCTTGGAAAATTTTTAGTACTTGTCCTTCAAGTGCCTTAATTTCATGGATAAGAATAAAAAATATTGAATGTATTGTTGATGAATTTATGTTAAATTTTTATACACCAATTAGATTGAGAAGAAAAAGGGGAGAATTGGTTTTCCCTACAATTTCATTTAGGCTATGTTTGATGCAGCTAATGAAATAGGATTTACTTATTCCTATAGTTCTTTGTATAATCATTTTAATTGAAAGATATTGTGTGTTTCTTTCAGAATGGTATAGAATAATGTGAAAGGATAGTTATTTGATAAAATAATTAATGGAAAACTATGTAAATTTAAGATAAAATTTTAAATAGAAATTAAACCTACACTTGGAAAGAAGGGTTTTATTTTTATAATACTAAAAAATATCAAAGTGAATATGAATATCTAGGGATTATGTTTGTGGATTTATTTAATAAAATATGCTTAATGCATTAAATATTAATTTACATTCCTATAGAATTTTAAAAATAATTATTGGATACTAGCCTTCGCATAAAGATAGAGATCCTAAAATAAATGATCTTAAAAGCAGAGCGATAGAAATGAATTTTTTTTAGAGAGATGAAGAATGGAATTGATATTTAGTCTAATGGTAACATTAATCTAAGGTGAAAGTATAACTATGATAAATTGATATGTTATTTTTGGACTATCAAAACCTCGTGTCTTTAATTTTTATTTATTTATTTAATAAAATCAAGTTAGTTTTTATTAGGATGATACATAATTTACTATCACTTTTTATTTTTTAAATGACTTATATAAAACTCATATTCAATGAGAATTTATAGATGGATACCTTTATTCCCATAATATTGTGCTTTGTTGTCACTAGGAAAATAACCAACATTCCCTAAGGTTAGTCCTATCTAGCACTTATCTAGAACCCACTTGTAATACTAATTACACATTAAGGAATACATTTCCACATCCTTGAGACACTATCCTAAAACTTTCATATCTTATAAAATCTCAAAGAAGCAAGCCTTAAGAAAAGACTAAACACTTAAAGTAAGGTAAAAATTGTATATTGTCAAGTGTCAAAATCCAAACAGGTTGCATTGTGTTCTAGCTTATCACTATTGAGAACATAGACACATATGTGGGATAACTATATGGATTTTGATCCTCAATCTCTCCCTTGGACAATGGTGCTTTTTATGACATTTTTTTGGTTTTAAGTATCAAAATAGTCAAAATCAAGTATAGGATAAAAAACTGTAAAATATTAAAATATATGAAATGCTCAACCACTAAGTGGGGTGTGGTTAGGGCTCTCCAACCCATTTTTATAGGACAAACAAGGAGACATTATTTCAATATAAAGGAAGGATCTCCCTCACACACATAGTGTATTGTGTATATATATAGTCCTAGTTTAGTTCTAGCTCATAAAACATAGATTATACTGTTGTGGAATATATCCCATCTAGTTTTTAGCTTTATATATAATTGGCTTGAGAAAAGAGGAAAATGGAATGGTTGAGTTGTTCCAATATCTTTGCCTTAGTGGCCTTGATATTAATAATTGTAATAATATCATCTTATGATATACTATTTCATGCTTGGATGAAAGGCGATGATAAAAATGTAAATGTGGGGATGACGAGGATGAATTTTATGTGAATATTAGAGAAAGATGTAGAGTCAATATTTTATTGGTGATTAAATTATGTAATGGATTGAAGTAAGAAATAATTAGGTAAAATGGAAGAGTTTTTGAAGTAATAGGTAAGCAAGTGTAAGTCAAAATATATATAATTTTACCTTGAGATGCAAGTTCAGGTTGGAGATGAAGAATTTATAATACATGATCATGTTTACTCAAGGGGATTAAGCTTTGAAACCCTAATTTTTTTATCCTTAAAGGGTCACATTAATGGAAATTGTCCACTTGGCATGATTTTGTGAATATAGGAAGCATTTAAATGTCAATTATGTATTTTTCCTCACATAGATTCTAGGTGACTGAGATATCACCGTGTGGCATGATCTCGAGGCTTCAAGGCTATTTAGATATTAAATTTATATGTCCCTTAATGGGTTATGAGTGAATAGGGTTATGCCACTTATCATGATTTCATTTACTCAATAAATTTGAATATATTGTCCATGCCTTGATCTGTTAGGTTTTTAATCAATGGGATTATATCATGTGGCATACTCTTGAGGCTCTAAGGGATCATAAGATGTAAATTTTTTGCAAGACTAGATGTTTCCTAAGTGAATGAGATCTTGACATGTGGACAACTTGTAATGACTTGGTTACTTAGAAGACTTAGAATATAATTTGAAAGCTGAGAGTCATGAGTGATTGATATGCCCCCATGTTGAATGATCTCAATAATTTGGATGCTTGAGAGGATCTATAAATTGTATGAAAACCATAGTTGGGTATGAGTACACAAGATGTAGATAGATGCCATGATCTAAGGAACTCAATAAAAATTTGAACCCCATGAATGGGATGTTACACATCAAAGCTTAAATACACTAAATTTTTTTGTTGGTCATGTTATTCAATTAAAGCAAAACCTAAATTTCAATAAGCATTGAAATTAAAAAAAGAATCAAAGGTGGTAAATAAATATTAAATAATGCCCAAGATTTGATTTTCTTTCTTTTGGAATTTTACAATGTAAATAGACTTCAAAAGAAAATCAAGGCTTGTGCATCAACATTAGAATACCTAATGTTGGTATGGATCATGAAATAATATTTCTTAGCTATTATGGGTCCCTATTTAAATCATTTAAAATTTTGAGGTATGTTAGGGTACAACAATGTTTACCTTCTCATAGTAAGGAGATCCCTTGGGAAACTCTTCTATTTTCTTCTTTATGTACTGATCATGCTTACCAAACAATTCTTTGAGTGATACTAAGCCCTTAGGGATTGTATTTAGTTTGAGTTGATTAACTTTGTTGTCATCTGACGTGTTTTCCTCAATGTTGGTTGATTCTTTAGCTTCTTTTTTTATCACCAATTTTATTTTCTTGTGAAGAATATTATTGGTATGTTGATGAAATCCCTTCAAAACAAAAAATTTGTAAATTTTATACCTATTCCAAGAATGCAATGATTTTTTCATTCTTATTGAATGCTTTCTAATGTTCTGAGTTATCTAGTATGCTTGGATAGTTTATTAGTTTAATATTATATTTGTCTTAATCTAACTTGGGATGAATAATTAATAAGTATGAAGATAAAACTAGAGATTATTCTTTAGCATTTTATTCCCTTGGGATAACTAAATTATTCAAGGATTTTAATACTTCAATGAAATCCTAGAATATGTTTCTATAATATTTTGGTCTATCATTCTTGAGTTAGTATTGGATCCATACTAGTTTCACTATTATTTATGTATCTCTTTGAGCCATAATATTTTAGATTCCCATTTATTTTCCCACTTTCAATCCTAGGAGTAACACTTTATATTTGGTTGTGTTGTTAGTACACTTGAATTGAAGCTTTTATGAGAAAGGTAACAACTCACTCTAAGGAGAAATCATAAGTATTATAACCCATGATCCTACAGATGAATAAATTCCATAAAATTCCAAGTTCCACACATTATTGATATCTCCTTCAATAATTTTGGTCAATTCCAAAAGAAATATAGCATCATCATGTATGTACCAGGATGTACTTCTTCATATAAAATATACATTTTGGGATATTTTGATTTTTATATTAGATGCTTGAGTTTTACATTCTGGTAGGAGTTTTTATTTAATTTCCTTCAATAGAATGGTAGCATGGATCCAATCCATCTAAATATTTCCACTCAGATCCTTGAAAAAGGATCTTCTCAACAAAATCCCATAGATTAGATAAATATACACCACTAAGATTGCCATATTGATTATTTTCTACATAAAATCTTCTAGGGATACTTTAGCTTCTTTTATTTTCCCAATAATAGGAACTTGTTTTACTTTCATATGATAAAAGTAATTAAGGATATTTGTGTACTACCTTAGTTGGCATTACATTTTCCTAATCTTTTGAATTAATGATGTAATTATTCAGATGCAATTCTCCATTGAAGAAAAAACATATAAAGGATCCAATTTTTTCCATTATAAAGAGAAGAAGCCATATGATTCTAAGGAGTATAATCTATATAATTAGTCTAAACCCCTTTATGAGGTGTTTCAAAATAAATTTTGGGTCCATTTCCTATAATAAATTTAATTATCATATCAAACTAATCTATATTTGACCTAAGGTGTTCATCTTGAGTGATTTGTATCTCGGTTTTATTCACATGGTTGATAATGTCAAATGAAGAAGAGAAACTAAAATTTAAATTATCATGATTGCAATCCATGTGTAGAGATGCCATATTTCATGTTTTCACAATTGACTTGTCTTTGGAAAACTCATGCAAAGGCATGCCTCTATTGAGGATAACTTTTAGATGGGTTGCTTTGGGATCCCCTTACATCTTTTCTTTCCCATTTTGTTTATTTATTTATTTTCCTTTTCTAACAACCTTTAATTTCTCATTTTAGGCTCTTGTAAACATAATAAAATAATAATTTTTCATATCTTCCACTCTTTCATCATGTTTATATTCATTAGGTTCAAATTCTAAACAACCCACAGTGGAGTCACCATCAGATTTCTTCAAATCTAACATATCAATTACTAACTTTTGAACTAGTAGATCTGTTGCAACTTGACCTTCACTTTTAAATGTGTCCTTTTTAATAATTTAATCCATAATCATGTCATATTCTATCTCAATATTTTAATTTGAGATTATTATAGATTTAGTAGTCAATTCTTGTGTAGGAAGAATCTCAATTCTAGTGCTTGTGCATTTACAAAGTGAAAATCTAATTTTATAAAATGGGAAGATAATTCTGAGGAATCTAATGGACTAATTTACTAAACTCAACTATGAAGTCTCTCTTTGGTTCATGAGCTTAAATTTTAATCTATTCCAATTGCATCAATATTGAATTTTCATCTTCATCAATTTTTAACCTTTCCTAAAAAAAAATCTCATTGTATTATAATCCTAAATACAACTAGATTGCAAATGATGAAACCATTTTGATGTTTCTTCACTAAGGGTTTCAATAAATAATATAGTTTACATATATTCATTATCCACATTGAAAACACTATAATAAAATAAAAATGTCTCTATGTGTTCATCTAGATGTTTTTTACCATCACTAGTAAAGTTAGGTAAATTTTTCTTTACCCATTAGGCAATTCGTGAAGCTGGGCACCTAGAGCCAATGGTCTAATATGTGGAGCTTAGGGTACCAGTAAAAAACCACCATAAATTGGAAACTTATGTCTATAATAACTAATATATTAGTCAGAGACATATTTATATTTAGTATTTAACCATCTCTTCTTATCCTCTTAGGAAAAATTTTAAAACTAGACTTTTCTTGTAACTTAAATAATGGTTCTGAGTAACCTTTATTTTTAATAGAACTTGTGAATATATTTTTAGTCAAGATGATATTATATATATATATATATATATATATATATATATATATATATATATATATATATATATATATATATATATATATATATATATATATATATATATATATATATAACACTTGGTTATTAGATACAACACTTCACCTTGTGACCTTTTATGAGTTGTGGAGTGAGATTTTATGGGTAACATAGAAATCCCTAAAATGTGTCCCATAGTGGTCACTAAAAACTATAGGAATAATATTTTGTACTAATAAAAATATGTTTATTTAAAAAATTTGAAGGGAATAAAGTCCCTCCTCTATTCTACTAGGAGGTTCCCTTTATTGAAATTAGAAAATTGAAATAAAAATATGTATAATATTTAAAATTAAAATATGATATTGGATTGTCTTACCTTCTACCTTTAAAACAAAAACAGATAAGGAGGAATATGAAGGGGTACACATAGACAAGAAAACATAGTATATATCTTTTGTATGTTAAGAAAAATTATAAATGTAGTTTAAAAATTTGACAATGAAACAAGTAGTACTTGAGAGATGAGAGATATGCATTAAATGTATGAATAACACATGTCTACAAAGAGAAACTGTAAGACACAAAGTTATAAAATTTCCTTTGAATTCTCAATGGATGAGTGAATACAAAGTTTTCTTCTTCCTTTCAATAAAAATTATAATGAGCATCAAAAAACCCTTGTACAGTATCCATTTCTCCTATTTATATATGTATGATAGAATAGACTGATGTAGATACAAATTAAAATTTAATCTAAAATAATGCACTTTTTACCACTCCTTATATTGGACTTGGCTCATGCCTTATTCCATGGTCTTTTCATTACCATTATTTCACTCCTATTATGGAATATCCATTCTTACAAGTAACTAATTATATCAAAATATCACTATCCAGCAATATAAAATCACATTCACATTGATCCACACTTTTAGTTTAGCTATCTCTACTCTTTAGACAAGACCACCCTATTTAAATAATCTTGCTCCCTGGTAGTGTCTAGTTCTACCAGGCCCATCCTCCCACCAAAAAACATCTATATTTTCTAATTTCAATTCATATAATGGGTCATCCTACAAGTTTTGTATGCCTCATCTGAATGAATTCCCAAACTATCAATATAAATCCATAGTTCAATCCATTTTTCATATAGGAGACTAACACATAGAAAATCAATGGAACATATAACTACACATTGAGAGAAATCACCTAACATTCAAAGTCCACATAGCGTAAGTATCCCTAAACTAATTTTGCATACACCTCCAAAATAATAATACATTGTTGAAGAATTTTATCACACTAGGATTACACCAGCATTTTGCATTTTACATCAATATTTTACACACGCCATTGTAGCATGGGAGAAATACATGGATCTTGATCCATGTTTAGGATATTCTTATGTAGATAGAATTCAACATAAGGGTTGTTGAGTTCAAGCACAACTTCAACTGTTAACCTTTTTTTTTCCATTCTATCTATTTATCATTTATAGTCTATTTATTTAGGATTACAAGTCAAGAAAAAGACATAATTATTTTTTCAAAGGTTCGAGATCTACGCACAGTTAAATAGAACATACAAGTGAATGAAAATATTCTATATAAATTTCAAAAATATAACCCTCACCATACAACATTACTCCCTAAGGACACCAGTGTATCATGCCCCTATCTAATCACAACCACCTTGTCTAGAGATCAAGTGAAGCCCTATTTGAATTTCACAGTTAGCCAACACAATCACACAATTTTTTTGCATTCTCAATTGGAGTCTTGCATTTTAGTTTTCCAGATAGTTTATTTCATTCTTGAATTTAACCTTTTTATCATCTATCCAAATATATTAAATTACAAATCAATGAATGCTTAATTTATTCATATATTTTACATTATGATTTAGCTTAGTTCATTTTATCTAATTAGGATCTAGCATATCCTATCTTTCAATTTTTGACAACATAGCTAACCATTTGCATTCCAATTTGTCATATTCTATTTTTATATTTATATTCCATATTTTACACAATGAAAATAGGTTTTTTAGAATATGACAAAAATGGGATGAAAACAAGATAAAAAATAAAAATAATGCTTCTTAAGAAGCTTTCCCTGAAGAAAGATATGTTCTTGATGGAGTTAGTGGTTGGATGATCATCTAACCTATAAATTTTCCTTTGCCATGTGATATTTTAAACATTCAAAATCTTTTCACTACCTCAGTAATAAAATATCCTTTGGGAATCACAATATTCTTCCAATGTACTAGCTATGTATTAGATATCATCATCACCATATGGGGAATCTCTACCAAGTCCACCAACTATTAATTTAAATACACTATAGAAGTATGAATTTTGTTGAGTATATTCATGGATGAAACATTGAATTTGCCTTCTTTGAATAACTCTTTTTAGATTTTTATAATTTTTCCTTTATCTCACTCACTATATATCATCAAAAATCATCTTCTTTGAGAAATTCAAAATGTAAACTCCCTACATTTGAGAATATTTCAATCATCTTGTCTCCTCAAATTTTCAGTTATTTTCTTATATCTTCCATTTCCTTATTTAACACTTCTATTTTATGAAAAATTCTCTCTAGTTATTCATATGAGAGATAATTTTCTCTCTTATCAAAAAATCTTACTTTGACTAGATATTCGAGATTTGTAGCTAACATTTCTTCTATATCCCTTTTCACTCTTTCTAAAAAATGAGCTAATTTTGGTGAAATTAAACATTTTGATCAATCTTATTTTTTTATAAGTCAGTTATCTCAAATTTTATATATTTCAAACCATATAAAAACAACTGTTCAATCCAAGTCTCAAGATTTTTTCCATAATTATTGTTTTAGATTATAGTTAAGATGGCCTCTCTACTAGTCATAGGTAATTAAGTTGGAGTGTATACTTATGGAACTACTAGATTAAAAAATTAGTTTGCATAACCCACAAGTTATCAGACTTGATCTCCAACTATTCTTAGGTGAGCTCATCTTATTCAAACTTTTTGATCATTATCTAAATGGTTTCTAATAGGTTATGTACATCTCTCTCATGAGTAGCTATAACAAATGAGATTCTATTAGGGATATAAATATATATATATATATATATATATATATATATATATATATATATATATATATATATATATATATATATATATATATATATATATATATATTTTCTCCTCATTATTTTCAACATTTGGCTCATAATTTATTTCAACTGGGATCCATATGAATTTGACACGAACTTTGAAGTAGCCTTGGCATTATTTAGTGGAGAAGTCTCTAGGAGGTTTTCTATAGCATCAAATTATGGAAATTATGCATCAACCACATTCTTATTCATTACAATTAGTGTTTACATCCACTAAAATTTTATGTCACTCAAACAGACCATTTAATCTCATGTGTTAGTCAAAATGAATCATGATTTAGGCTACCTTGGAGGTGTATAATGTGGCAAAATCAAAATTTTAATAGTATCTAAAAGAAGAGGGGAGGCTAGTTCCTATGGTACATAACTTTCAAAAAAAAAGAAAAGCTAATGGATAATGTAATCCTTGATTTTAGGTGATATATTATTGTGTGGTGTTATAATTAAATAGAGAGGTATCATCTCCTAAGGAGGAGGATGACTACAGTTTCACTTAATTTTTGGCTTGAAACATTTCACTATAGAAAATCGTTGACTGTAGGTCTTACTTAGATACATGGTTTTATTTGAATTTTCTCCACATATATCACCTTATACAATATTTTAGGGGATACATATGGTGCCAAAGTTACCCATGTCAGTTGCTTTAGAGATCGATGTAGAAGTTTGCCTTAGTAGGGTAGTGGTCCTTGTTCTCCTTGAGCTTTTGGTTCCTATGAATTATTCAATTTTATAATTGAACCATTTCATTGATATTTTCAAAATTATATTGGTTTGAATATAAATATCCATCAATTCTCATGCAAACTAATTTATCACTGGCAAAGGTAAGGATATGACCCTCTCGATATAAGATGAATCAAGGAATTTACTCCTGTCATTTTTCATTCTTCCAATACCATGGTGGTAGTGAATAATTTGTTAATTTAAAACTTATTCAACTTTAATAACACCTATACACTTCATATCCATCTATACAATCAACATATATAATCAACCAAATGTGGTTTGTGTACATATGAGGGACATATCTTGAGATGAACTCTTACATATCCTTTGTTGTCAAAATAAGATCTACTCATGTGATGGTTCATTGTGAACTGAGCAACTAAATATTCAATATTTCGAGAACCTATCTAATTATTGAAATCTTGATGGCTAATGGTGATTGGGAATACTACACCTACCATATGATTCTACCTAGATATCTTATGTACATATTTGAGTTGTTTAAACATTTTAATTAGAAATATTTTATCATTTTATAACCATGGGAGTCTTAAGGGAAGACATTAAAAATCTAATAATCTAATATAGAATAATTTTTGAATTAAATTAATTAGCTTCCATCTTAAGATATGAGATTAGTTGATTCCTCAGAGATCCTGGCTCCTCAATATTCATTTGATGCATGTAAAATTCTCATGGTGAAGGCATAATTGACCCTTATGAAGTGTTTTATACTTTTTTTTAGGGTAAATTATAGTTGTAACTAGTATACCTTGGTTTTTGGACCTACATAGGCCAATTAGGTTAGAATGATGTAGACTCTCAATGATCCTAATGAGTATACCAAGTATGAAGTCATTGTTGACCTTTTCAATCACCATTATTTTCATCATTGAGTATGTTAAGTTCATAAGGTCTTTCGTAATAATTTTAATCCTTTAGTTAGTTATAATATTCTAATTGAATTCATATTGAGCTCATATTTATATTTTCCATTAGTTTAGGAGGCTCATTATAAGAATTACGCATTCATTATGCCCTCTTAGTATGTTTTAATATTGTTTTATAAAATTTAAGGTATTTTTAACAAAGTTAAGGTTAATTTAGCTTTAATATCTCCCATGAGTGTACACCATAGAGAGTTTTAGTTAATTTTTTTTCTTCATAACCACTTCTTGGTTGACCATTTCAAGCTTTTAAAGCATGTCAAGGCATGGTAAAGAAAATTAAAGGAAAAATTGCAAGACAATGAAAGGATTCATATATTTTGAGGTGAATAATAAGTTTAATACCTTGAATCAAGTATTTTTATATATTATTAATGCATATATGTAATTTAATAGTATATTTTGGTGCTCAAACTCATATGCAAGGATGTAAGGGTAATTTTCGTGCATTTTTAAAGGCAAAAAATTGAATTTTTATTGGTTTATACATGGGTCAAGGATTTTTAACTAATTTATCAACTTTATGGATGATTATCATACATTTTCAAATGTTTGTTAACTCAAAAAATTCTTTAATTATTATAATATAACTCAAAACACTCTAAAAATTGATTTCCAAGCTTAAAATTACCCCAAAATCAATGTGATGTCCTGGTGGAGATGTTTCATGGAATAAAATGGTTGATAGGAAGGTTTAATAGGGTTATTTACTCCCATATAATGGTTTTTAATATCATAAATAATTATGTATCTTTATGAACAATTGTTAATAAGCATGATTGCTCTAAAACCCTTCAAACCTCTATCTAAAGAACATGAACTTTGAAAATTTGATCTTTTGAAGTGATTTAAAGATTTATAAAATATTATGAATGATTTTTATGCCATATACATGATAAAAATACACATTAAACAAATTTTAAATCATTAAAAAAAGTTTTATACCTGTAAATTGGATCTAGATGATAAGTATGCATGAGAAATGAGCACCTCCAGTCCTGTAGACCTAAAAGTGCATTTTTTGAGATTTTTTGCAATTGAACATTAAATTTAAATGGTTTTTAATTTATATTGGGTAAATAAAGTAATTTAACATAAATAATTATCTCTTGAGACAATGTATATCTCAAAATATGAAAAATTAATAAACTAGGATGTTTGCTACCCTAAGAGAGCCTAAAAGCACAAAAAGGAGCATAACTTGAGTTATATTAATTCAAAACCTATGAAATTTGAAATAAATATGTGGGGAGATATTTAAGAAAAAAAAATAGTGGTATAATTTATTTATAATACGTTAAGGGATACAAAATTTAAAATTCTAGTCCTATGCATGCAAAAATGTTGAAAACTAATTCTCGAGAAGCCCAAAAGTGCAAAGACTCAAGTTTTATTGATCTAAATGCATTGAAAAATTGTGTTTGTGTGTTATAAGGTTATATAAATTTAAAAAAAAAATTATTTTAAACATTTTTAATCCATTACTTAATTAATTTAATAAGATATATCTCTTTCTAAAGAGTTACTCAAACACTTATGGAGTTTATACCTACAAATTTGAACTAAGTCATCATCAAGAGCCATGAAGGACATTGTGAGAGGCATAAAATTATCTAATATAAATTATATGTTTCTTTATTTAACCTCTAATTTAAGTTTTATAGGTATTAAATCATGCATGGAGCTTTTAATTCAAAATAAGAATGTGTATATGGTCAAAAAGTCATCCAATGAGGAGTTAAAGTTGTGCATAATCAATGCATCATCATAATTAGCATTAAAAATAAGACATAAATAACATCAATAAATCATATCAATAAATCACATCTTCTATCTACACCAAAATCAAGGATAATAATTCAAATAAATCAAGGACTTCTCTAAGTAGAGTTTCATCACCCAAGCTTGTAGGAGTTGGTAGAAGACAAAATGAAATTTCAGCATGCAACTTGATATTCAACAAACTTAAGCCTCCAAAAAGGACTTATACATCCCACTCACAACATGAAAACTTCAAAGTAAGTAGTAATACATTAGATAAGGAATAATATGTCAATATAAGTTATACTCTAGTTATGTTTTAGTTTTCAACCTTAATGAGGGAATTGATGACATGTTTGCATGCTTATCCCCTCACTAAGGAATATTTTCAATATATGTAATTAATTTTTATAAGTAATTTAAGATACCTCTAGATAGTTGTGGTTCAGCCCTACCAAATTTCAAACTTATAAAAACCTTCTTGAGCAAAAAAGAAACTTATTTTACCTTTTCATATGTTTTTTATTGTGTGTAATTGATGAATTTTTGATGGAAGCTTATGATAGTTACAGCCTATCCCTAATTTATGTCCAATTTTTTGTACATTTATACATCAAAATATATCTTGTACAAGTTGTAGTTTTTATCTTAGATTTTATGCAATTTATAGTTGTGATGAATGCCATTTGAGCTTCCTAAGACTAGTGGTCATCCTTCTAGGTACTATAATAAGCTAAATCCTTTCTACAAAACACTTAAGCTAAAGATTAATTGGTTAAATGTGATTTTTTAATGTGTGAGTGCTCTTTGATTTGATTTTGTGTGTGTCCAAGAAAGTTAAGGTATTTAATTTTGGTGCATCACCCCATAGTTTGTCTTAGAAGCATAGCAAGTAGTTGTCTCTCTCTCTCTCTCTTTTAATTGTCAAGAAGTAGTGTAGGTGATGATCAAGGTGATTCATAAAGGGAACCGAACCTATCTAGAGGTTTAATTACATTATAGGTCACACAAAACCTATAAGTGATCCCATTATGTCAATTGGGTGAGAAATCTTAAAGACTTTTCTCAAGGGTACAACTGAAAATGATAATAGTCATATAGAAGGTATTTTTTACTTATATATTTATGAGTTATTTTAGTGAATATTTTATGATGTTACTCTAATGATGATGTTACTCCAATAAATATATTACTTACCATCACATATGATGCTCATAGCCATGAACATACAATGATAAAAATCCATAGTTTTATTTTTACCCATGACCCCATGAAGAAGGGTGACCTTGTCCAAAAATATTTGTTTGAAATATGAAATATATATGTTCTTCATGAGTTTTTATGTGTCTCTTTTTTTAATATTTCAACCACCTATTATTGATGATTGTGAGATGTTTCTTTGTTTTTTGTCCCATAATTCTTGTCCAAATTTAACACTCATTTTAACATTTGTTTCCCTTTATGGAATATTTAGATTCATGTCCATGGAAGAAACATATATCTTGGAAATAAAGGAACCTACTTATAATAATATCTACTTAGTATCTGGATTATAATGTTGAGCACATACAAACACTAGATCTGAACATTGCATGGAGACGGGAAAACTAGTTACCTCTTATAACTATTCATTGACAGGAGGGTAGCCATGGGATTTAAATATTATGCATTCATTATATTTTTGAACTCTTATGATTCACATTTCCAATCTTAGTGTCACTAATCTTTGGGATGCCATTCTCTAAAATAAACATAGGCTCATAACCCATGTACTTAAACCTCATTTTGGATGATATGATAATGTGGAAAACAACCTCAGCAAGGGCATAAATATTCCTAGATGTGTTCAATATTATTAATTATTTATGTGGTTTTGGGTAGAAAGCTAAAATGTTCATGAAAATTTTCACTTCACCCTTCAATTTTTCACTAGGAGATTATACGAGCCAACTAGAACTTCAGTGTACCTAGGGTACCACATTCTTTCCTTAGATTTAAAAACACCCAAAACACACTCTAAATCCTTTAAAAATTATAATATCATAAAATACTTGGATAAAACTATTTTTATCATGTTTTTATTCATTTTTTCCTTCATAGAGACAAATGGTACAAGAACAAAACTATGTTGTTGTGTGGGCACCAAGTCAGAAAATGTTTTATATTTTTAAAATGTTTTACCAAAATGGGTTTTAATAAAATATAATAATAGTCACATAGACTTAGTAATCATTAGAGGGTCACCAACCTCCCTCATTCATGCATGGGATATGCCTCCATGGATTGGTACATTGAACTCCCTAGTGCAATAGACTTGATGCCATGGATTTAATGAATAAGGCCATGAATTCTCATCTATTACACCAAAAAGGTTAGGCTAGCCTAGCTACATGGAAACAATGGGTTTTAATTTTTCTCATAACCTACCAAGATGTAATTTCAAATCTAACATGACCAAAAGGTTGAGATATCCCAACCTTCAAGGTGTAGGAGGCATAAAATCACAATGTGGAACATGAAAATGACTAAGTATTATTTTCTGTTATTTTTATGACAAAATTTTGGATCTTAGACCTAACTATTAACCCTTCAAGTTGATATTTAAATTGTGAAAATTTAACCACAGTAATTTTTAGAATAATAATTGTGACATTTTTAAATCCCTTTTTAACTTCTTGATGGCTTCAAATCCATTCTCTTCTAATTAACTTTGTTCACTCCTTCCCATTTTATGGAATTATAACTACCATAAATCTTCCACATCCACTAAAGGGTTATCTTATTCCATTTCCATGTTCATTTGGGATTAAAACCACCTTTGTCTATCCACCTCCACCAAAATCCTCCATGAATTTGTTCACTCATTTTCCAGCCTACTATTAGATCCTTCCTTCTTTCACTCTTATCTAATTTTAGCTCCTTTTTTCTCATGGTTGTCATATCTTCATCTACTCCTCTCATTAATACCACCATCTTGGTTTTGGATTCTCCATTTTAAAGTTTATTAAAATTATTTTTTTCTTCCTTTGTTTCTTCATAGCTTGTGAATCCAAGTGGCTCATTGTTTTCACTTTGGAAGGCCTCTTTAAATTTCTTACATCTCTTCATGTTTGCACCTGCATACATATTACACTCTTAAATTAGTTTTAAAACTTGAGACTTAATATTCCCCAAAAGTGATTCCTCCATCTTCACACAAATATATTGATTGACATTAGTCTTGGGATTCTCAAAGCTTCTTCCATTTTTTTACTCCTTAGAACATTTCTCAACTGCCCTTTTTGATAGTTAATTTTTCTATTCTTCACCTCTTGTCATATTTGCATCAAATATATGATGATTAAATTTTCCTTCTTTATCCTCCTTATTTGAAATCCCAGCTATGCCATATGAAAATTATCTTTCACTCCCTTTGCCTCTGTGAAAACAAGGCAATCCTTATCTCATAAGAATCTCTCATCCAACATTTATATAGTCTATTCCCACATGTGCCTATTATAGTAGGGGTTATAATTTTTTCCATATTTATTTATTATGATATTTTTTCTTCATTTTGAGTTCTCTTAATTTCATTAATAAGATTGCTTATGTGTGTAGGTTGATTAGGTGATTAGGAATTAACTCCCTTGACCAGTTATTCTGAGTATGGGAGTTACTAATATATTCTTGGCTCTATTTCCCACTTTTTATGGAGAAGCTACTTAGCACTCTCCTATATGTACATCTCACATTTTTTAGATTTATTAATTAATATAAGTTTATATTCTGGCTCCTACCTCTCTTTATACAATATTCTCACTTGTGTATTTCATTTACTTTTAGTTACTTCACATTGTGCACTTGCTTAGATTGTGTGCTCACTCTACTCATGCATTCAACTTATTTAGACCTTAGACTCAACCCTAATATGGTATCAAAGCCACCTCGGTAATCATGTGTCTATTTTTTTATGTTTTAATCTTTATTTTGAAATCTTGAGATTATTTGCATATATTGTGAGGTAATTTTTTAAGGGTTTGAAAAAAATTTAGGGTGTTTTTTTTGAAATCTCAAAAACTATTTTAGGGGATCCTTTTTGGGTATATTACTCTATAGTAGTAGTGTATTCTTATCTTGAATCTCTCATGCATTCATATGGAGCTGTTTGTTTTTTAGACTAGGGTATTCAATGTAAGAGTCAATATTTTCATAAGATGGTCCCATAGCCTATCATGCCTTGATTTTGGTCACTTGACACTCTAAGCATTTTTTTGGAAGGATTAAAACTTGTACACTAATACAAGTTCTAAGAGCATTTTAGGGATGGATAATGAGTGGACTAAATTCATCTTGAGAACCTGATATCAAGATCGGACCCAAATGCTTAGTATTGTCTTTCTATCTGATGATTCATCGCCTAGTATGTAATATGCCCTACACTTATTTCTTTCAAACTACATCCCATATAGATAGTCATTTATACCCTTTATTCATTATTCATCCTTGAACTAGCTTCTCCTACACCTATGGATTCCTTGGTGGTCTTCACAAACCTGGAAACTCCCCTTAAAAGCATTCTTCACTTGTCATCAATCTAGTGGGGTTCTTATTTCTTCAATAAAATACCATTATTTATTCATTCAAGTGGTTTTTGATCACCACTGAGAAAGAAGGTCATTTTTTTTTATTTTAGTGGGAAAAAACTTTTCTTGTTAAAAATGGGGGAAGGAAATTAAATCAAATCACTTTAACAGGTATTTAAATGTTTGGAAAGTCAAATATTTAATTAAATTTTTAGAGTTTTAATATGTCAAGGTGATTTTATTATTTTATGATATTATGGTATCTTTAAAAAAGGTGTGGGGGGGGGGGGCTTATTTATTATATCAATGTCAATTCTCAAAATTGATATTGTTATTTGCAAAGTCCTTGATCGGTTATTTAGAAATAAGTGGAACATTAATGAATAGTTGGGATATTTGTTTTAATTTTTTTTCATTAAAAAAAAAAATATTTTATTGTGAGTAATATTGAAAATATGGGAATATTGTTTTGAATATGCTTCATTTTTTTGCTTCACGAAGATTGTAGGGCGAGGTTCAGTTTGACAGGTGGCCAAACCCCCTCACATTTAAAATACTAATTTCTCTCTCCTACTCAATTTGTACTTATTTTTCCTTATATGAATTATTTTCCAATCCTAATGTCCCCTTAATTTTTAGATTTTATCTTTTTTAACATTTTCACTAGTTGATCTAGATGCATTCTTAGTTATGCCTGATGTTTTTTGAGCGTGCATTATTTATAACATTGAAGGGGGTTCACCATTTCATAGTTCAAGTGGGGTGTAATTTATTTTGAGTTACTCTCTATTTCTTCTTACACTTTCATTTTTACAATAATAATAAGTTGAACTAATACTACAACTCAACACTAAAATGGATTCAAATTTATTCAATGCATTAACTCCCTTTAACTATCAAAAATGTAAAATCAAGATGGTAATCATTCTAAGGAGTAAGGGTTTATATAGGATAACCATGGGTGATGAAAATAAACCTAGCACAGATGTAGATAAAGTTAAGTGGTATAACTATAGTGGTGAAACCTATGGGCTATTATGTCTTTATGTAGCACTTGATCTTCTATTTCACTTAGATCTTACCAAATGACCCAATGATGTATGGATCACTCTAGGAAAGCTATTTGGGGATCAAGATGTGATGAGAGGTCATGAAATTTAGAATTAACTCATTAGCCTAAGTCCTAGAAACTTTGATACCCTTTAAGATTTCTTCACTAAGTTTAATTCCTTGAGATTGTAGTTAAAATAATGTGAGATGAATAAAGAAGATGGCTAACTTATTATTTATATACTCTCTAAACTAGGTTTTGACTATTCAATCTTTGTCTCTACTTTCCATGTCACTAAAAGTGATTTGGGAACTACATGGAAAATTACTTATTTAGATTCTTTCATTGCCCTCTTTGGGGATCAAAATGTCATGAGAGGTCACGAACTTGAGAAGTAACTCATTAGCCTAAGTCTTAGAAAATTTGATACCCTTCAGGATTTTTTCACTAAGTTTAATTCCTTGAGATTGTAGTTAAAATTATGTGATATAAATAAAGAAGATGTCTAAATTATTATTTATATTCTCTCTAAACTAAGTTTTGACTATTGAATCTTTCTCTCTACTTTCCATGTCACTAAAAGTGTTTTGGACACTACATGGAAAATGCACTCTTTAGATGCTTTCATTGCTGACTTAACCAAGGAGTAAGGAAAGTTAATATAGATGTGAAAATTTAATTATATAAAGTCTCAAGCCCTAATTGATGGTAATTTGAAAGAAAAGACTTCAAACAAAGAGAATAATAAAAAGAATAAGGATCAAGAGAAGAAGAAAGAAGCAATCTCTACCAAAACAACCACTGTTACCTCCTCTTCTTATGAAAAACCTAATACAAAGAAGGTTAAGTGTGCTTAGTGAAATAAAAATGGGAATGATGAACACATATGCATGAAGAAATAAATTTATCACTTAACTCATCTTCTAGACAAAAACAACATAGGTGTTCCTAAGTCTATCAGGCAGAATTCATCAACTCAAGATTTTTCTAAGGCAAAAGGGAAAGTAAAGAGAAATAAAAGTGTAAGGTTATTATAGTATTTAAATCTCCAATATTTTCATGGGTTGTTGACTCAGGTGCTTACCACCACATGGGTTATTCACAAATTGAGCTTTTTTTCCTTTAAACCTTGTAGAATATCCTCTATCACTTTAGTATAAGTTTTAGGGAAAGGGTCTATTTAAATGGATTGAGTAGCATTCAATAATTTTCTAAGTGTTCCATCACATTCAAATAATCTCTTATCAGTGTACAAAATCACTCATATCAATAAGGCCATGCATGTAGAGTTTTCACCAGATTTAGTCATAATCAAAGAGCTATAAAATGATTCTATAGTGGAAATGGGTAGGGTAGATCACAAAGTTAGGTTATATACCTTCTCACATTTTTTACCTAATTCTTCTACTATTGAAACCACCTCCAATTTGATGAAAAAACAAATTGTTTTCCATTTATTCCAATTCATCCACATCAATACAATACAAATCAAATTCATAGGGATGGATATCTTAATTTAGTAACATGTTTCCCCATTTAGATATTATTGTTTATGAGGATAAGAACTAGGTCCATAAAGAGACTCCAAATAGAATGAATAATGGCTAACATCTCTTGATCCTAATAAATATACCAAGTATGAAAATTTTCCTATTTGAATGTATTATCTTGTTAGAATTGAAAATGTTATATTTTATATAAACATGTCATATAATAAAAGAAAACATTATTTCATATATTTTTAATTTAAACAGTAACAAATATCAATGGATAGATATATAAAAGGTAAAGTATTCAAATGTTATATTATCCGTATGTAAGTTTAACTTCCTAAAATGGAAAATTCTAGATACATGTCAAATATAAAAAGGTGTGAGATTCACACCAATTTCATTTACCATTTATAAAGAAATATTATTTTGGGATGTCAACAATTTATGTGATTTAGAGATTCCATGTAATGCCTTCAGGGATATCAAAAAAAGTGTCAAGGCTTAATCCTTCTATGGCCTTAACTTTCCAAACCAAGTCATTTACTCTTCTGTAATTTAATTAATGTTATTTATAACAAATACTCTTAATAAAAAAATCTTCCTCTAATTAAGATTTGCTTATAAAATTAAAGAATAATTATAGAGGATATATCTTATTTTATTTCATGATAATTACATGATTGGATTGTAATTGAGGTACTTTTACATTGATAATAATTGTAGGAAAAGAATAACTTTTAATATATTAAGTATATTTTAAATGTTTTGTCAATGGAGACATAAGCTAGAGGGAAAGAACCTTGAATTGGTGAATTATATTAATTATCCCCCCTAGCGATAAATTTTTTCAATTCTCATATGCTAAGTTATCCCCTTTGTGTTGTGATTATTACAAAAATACACAGGGAATAAAAATGGTGTTAAGTTGTACTAAAAAATTATTAATCTAATTAAATTTAAAAAGGCATCCATTACTTAACACAAATACATGATTGGATTATGTTTACATTAATTCCCCATGGATAAAATTATAATTTTTATTCAAAATTTCAATATAAGAAATCCCATGTTCAATATAAATAATGCTAATAAATGTGTTTGTGAAGAAGATACACTCTGGTAATATTAAAATTATTTCAATTGATAAGTCCCTAAAATAGGTAGAGGTATCCATCTAAGAGGGAAGGCTAAGTTGAAATAAGGTATTTATTACACTCTACCCATCTTTTTCCATCAAGACTAATATTTAAATATATAACTATTAATATTTTTGGATGATGGTAGGTATCACATTTATCAATTAGGGGAAACATAAATAATAATAATAATAATAATAATAATAATAATAATAATAATAATAATAATAATAATAATAATAATAATAATAATATCATTTTTTAAAAATATAATCCATCCTTTCAATGATGGATGTAAATTAATCTAGTATATAGTGAAATAAAATAAGAATAAGAAAGGCTTAAAAATAGGATATCTAAATTATTAGACAAGGAACAAAATACATAGTTAAATCCTACTTTATTAGT
This sequence comes from Torreya grandis, assembly GCA_037957365.1. Classification (NCBI taxonomy): domain Eukaryota; kingdom Viridiplantae; phylum Streptophyta; class Pinopsida; order Cupressales; family Taxaceae; genus Torreya; species Torreya grandis. The sequence goes on from JARHVA010001113.1 coordinate 3,614,902, forward strand.
TGCATCAAAGGTAGCTTACATGTAATTTCAAGGAGAACCAATTCTCCCCTTCTTCTTCTCTCTCCAAATGGTGTAGTAACATTTAATGTAAGTGCGTCAATAATACATTCAAGCTTTTGGATTCCTATCCACAAAATTAAGGAACTTGAAGGACAAGCATTAATAATTTTCCAAGAAGAAATGAAACAAATTGAACATGTATTCATTGATGAAATGAGATTCGTATGCCCAAAATAAGCTTAGAAATATAGATAGCCAATTGCATTAGGTATTTCCTTAACATGGTAACGAAGCTTTTGGAGGTTGTTATATTATACTTATCAGTGATCTTGGATAGCTTTCTCCCATAAATTAAATACCTCAACATATATAGGAAAGTCATTTTGTCACTCACTTTGGTAGGCATTCAACACAATTATAACATTACACATACATTATCACCAAGAAAGATGCATAGAAAATCATATACTATTTATAAATTTATTTACCAACATCAAAAATTCAATTCCAAAAAAATAAGAGTGGAAAATGCTCATGTCAAAAGCGTCATCCTTCATACATCCAAAATAATAGGAAGATTAAAAAATGTCAACACATTTGTATGCAACTAATAAATTGGCATCAATGGATAATAAACAAATGCTAAAATCATTAAACATTCCTATAATAATACGTAAAGTAGAACATATCAAATAATATATTACACTATATAATGACACTCAAATAAAATAAAAAAGCTTCTAGGTAAAGGATGAAAGATTATGTTGACATCCAATCGATGGCTGAAAGTAGGGTTGGTTAATGGACCCATCGAAGAAACTTTTCACATTATCTACCACACCTATTCTAATCTACTTGCCTTACCCATGTATATAGTTGTACCTTCAAAAAATATTATGGTCCCCCAAGGAATATTTTTAATCTAACACATTTTTCAATTCCACCAATTACACAAGACAATCACCACCAAATGCTTAGCAAAATGGCATGGGCTATAACTATACATAAATCATAAGGTATAACTCTCCATAAAGAGATAATAGATATTGGCAACATTTATCATCAAGGGTTGACCTTCACTATCATTACAAGAGTATGCTCCTTTTCTGACCTTTATATCAACCCTTCATTTTCATTTAACTATTATGCTAGAATGAAAGATAATATTTATGATAATCTATGAAGGGTAGAGGAAGCAACAATCAGTGTAATTATTATTCTCATTCATTTGAAATAATTGTAATGTTTCCTAATAAACATAAAGAAATACATTTCGAAAGAATTTTTTTTCTCTTTCCTACTCCTTGACTACTTGGCATTGATGCACACTTTATTTATATTTAGGATATTTAACATTATTTAATTTAAGTTCAGATCAAAATTTTAAAATATTTAAGATATTTATCATTATTTAATTTAAGTTTTAGTTTTTAATTTTATAAATTTTACTTTGTATTTAATTTTCATCAATAGGGCATGAATTCATCTTCCTTTGAGGGAAACTAAAATAGATACACCTTTATCCCCTGAGTTAAACACAATAGGTTTTCAATAAAAATGTAAAGGAGTTAGTCTATGTGCCTTCCAAATTGCATATTCCATAACACAAGTAGGTAGAATACAAGGAAAGGATGATGAATCATTGGAATGTAGATCTAATACATGTTAACTTAGATGCTTACATTTCCAAGCATAAAATACTTAATATGGAGACTTCCTCAGCTTTGTAATATATACAAAATATAGATACCAATAGTGCCAATGGTAATGTTACTATTGTGGATCTAATTAACCACCTAATGACGATGATGTTGATGTGCTCAATGAAGAGAAATATGAATAAAATCACTAATTTTTTTTTAATAATTAATAGCATTTATTTTTCATTATAAATTTATCGGTAGTGTTTTATGATTATTTTTTGCATACTATGTGATTAATCCATATTTATTATGATAGATTATTTATATTTTTTATGAATAACCCAAGCCATATCATGTAATAGTGCTCAAATATAATAGTCCTTAAAGGCTTAAGTTGAGTGTAAAAAATAAATTATTTTCCATCATAATTATCTGATTATAATGATATGTGGTGAAGAACTCTAAATACATTAAAAATTATTTTTATGGTATCCAATTAATAACCATCCTCTTTTGGATAGAGGTTGCATCCACATCAAAGAAACATAAATAAAAATCATAAGGATGGATATCTAAATGTAATAACATCTTCCCCATTTAGATCTTGTGGTTTAGGAAGATAAGAACTAGGTCCATTTAGAGACTCCAAATAGAATGATTGATGGCTAAGGTCCCTATTCCTAATCAATAAGCCAATAAAAATTTCTTCGTTGAATGTATTATCTTGTTGGAATTGAAAATGTTATATTTTAAATAAACACGTCATATTATAAAAGAAAACATTATTACATATATTTCTAGTTTCAATAGTAACAAATCTTGATGCATAGATATATTTAAGGTAATGTATTCAAATGTTATATTAACTCTATATAAGTTCAACTTCCTGAAATGGAAAATTCTAGATTCATATAAAAAGATGAGATTTACACCAATTACATTTACCTGTTATAAATAATTTTTTTTTTGGGATGCTGAAATTCTATATAATTTAGTGATTCTATGTAATTCTTTTAGGGATATGAAAAAAAATTCCATGGCATAATCATTCTATGGCTATAACTTTGTAAACCAAGTCATTAAATCTTCTGTGATTCAATGAATGTTGTTTATAAAAAATATTCTTAGTAAAAAAATATTCCTCTGATTAAGATTTTCCTATAAAATTAAATATTAATTATACAAGATATATCTTAATTTATTTTATAATAATTACATGATTGGATTATGATTGAGGTACTTCTACATTGATAAGAATTATAAGACAAGAACGCCTTTTAAAATATTAATTGTGTTTTTCTTTGAGATGACATTTTCAAATAAATAAAATGTTAAACTATCTAAATCCAAAATTTCAAAACATAAAATGACATAATATAGAAGGTATGAGATCCCAAAATTAGGAGTCTCAAAGACTGGGGCCCTTCTCGTACTCTGTAACAAATAGATATGGAAGTTATGATTAAAATGAGGGCCACACTTGGAAGCTATTGATGTGGAATGATCATCATCATGATTGATAGAGTAGTTGACATTGTGCCTACGTGATCCCATGAAAATTATAAATTGTTACAGCCACATCTATGCTCTTATTTAGGCCTTAAAACTGTGACTTATAGATCATATATGACCAAATTACATTTATAATAGAATTTATATTTTTTGGAATATTTGTTTATTTCACCATATAAAAATGCTAATAAATATGTTTATGCTTAATATGAAAATTATTGAAATTGACAGGTCCCTAAAATAAGTAGAGGTGGTTGTCTAAAAGGGAAGGCGAAGTTGAAATAAGGTATATGCCATAATCTACCCATCTCTTTCCATAATGATCATTATTAAAATTTATAACTATTAATATTGTGGGATGGTGACAAACATCACGTTTGTGAATTAGACAAAACATAAGAAAAAATATAATCCTTCTTTTAAATGATGTATTGAAATTAGGTTGGGAGATAATAAAAGGAAAGAAGAATAAAAACGCTGAAAAGGAGGATCTCCATTTATATTTCAAATCCACCTTCCTTACTAATGTACCTAGTTGTTGCCTTCAAATAATTATTATGGTCCCCCATGGGATATTTTAAATCTAACACATGTTCCAATTCCACCTGTTACATAGGGTAATCACTGCCAAATGCCTATCAAAATAGCATGGGATTTAACCATACATAAATCACAAGGGATGACTCTCCATAAAGTAACAATAGATATTGGAAACATTAATCGTGAAGAGTTGACCTTCAATGGCATTTCAGAGTATGCTCCTTGTCTAACCTTTATATCAATCCTTCATTTTCATTTTACTACTATTGTACAATGAAGGATAATATATATGTTAATCTATGAAGAGTAAAAGAAACAAGAATTAGTGTAATTCCTCTTATTTTCATTTCCAATAACTGTATTATTTATTGATAAACATAAAAAATTACATTTCCAAATATTTTTTCCTCTTTCCCACTCCTTGTCTGCTTGACATTGATGCACATTTTATATATATTCCACTTGAAATAAAATATTCATTGGTTTGTGATTTAAATTAATTTTATTCTTTTGGTGTGCTAATTTTCCCTACAAGAAGCTTATTTTTATCAAGGCTCATCATAATTGGATTACATTATAGGGTGATCGATTATATTTTCCTAGTGATGGAACTTCATTTCAAAATGATGAAAAAATATACATTGAGAACATTCCCTTGTTTAAAATTTTTTTATGGTGGGATTTGTTCCTTTGATGTCTCTAGGATCTCATATTTACCATTCACTTACTATACATGAACTTACCCAACAAATGTGGGATGTAAAAAACATGATGTGTGCAACTGGCCCTAGATGTAGGCATTATCTAATAGTATTTTCCATGTTCTATGGATGCATGCACACCGAAGATGTGGATGAACAAATGTTGAATGTTCAAATAAAGAAATATTCTTATTTTGTCGAGTGGATACCAATCAATGTGAAACCCAGTGTTTGTGAATAATTATAATGGCCCCTTAAGTGTTTATTAATGGCCCCTTCAGTTTTGATAATGGTTCTTTTAGTGTTAAGTAATGGTTAATTTTGTTTTATATTATGTTTTAATTGGTCAAATATTCATATCACACTTAAAACAATACATACAAAGGTATTCATCTATTGGTCCCATTATTTTCTAAAATGGGCCTTTTATTTTGTATTATTAAAATTTTATTGTGTATTAATATCCTTGGGTTTTTTTATTATGTCCTTTGTGTACATGTTTGCATAACTTATTTACATGTTTCCATAATTTTATGCAAAAACATCAATGGTAATGCTAAAATATTATGTTGGTTTGAGAATTTGTTTGGTCAATTTCTATCCAATTATTGGTCCCTTTGGCCACAACCTTTAGCTGCACTAAAAATATGAGGAAAAAATGACATGTTGATGAAAACATCATCATATGACATCGTAGAATGTC